>CAUYON010093170.1:0-33109 GCA_963573935.1 Arctocebus calabarensis
AGACAGAGTCTAATTTTATCACCCTCCGTAGAGTGCCATGGCATCACACAGCTCAGAGCAACCTCCAACTCCTGGACTTAGGCGATTCTCTTGCCTCAGTCTCCTGAGTAGCTGGGACTGCACGTGCCCACCACAACACCCAGCTATTTGGGAGGCAGTGGCACGAGAATCGCTTGTGCCCAGGTGTTGGAGGTTACTGTGAGCTGTGATGCCACAGCTCTCTATCCAGGGTGACAGCTTGTGGCTCTGTCTCAAAAAAAAAAAAAAGATTTGAAAAAAAATAATTCTGGCTTGTTGCCTGTGGCTCAACTGGCTAAGGTGCCAGCCACATACACCTGAGCTGGTGGGTTTGAAACTAGCCCGGGCCCACCAAACAACAATGACAGCTGCAACCAAAAAAAAAAAAAAAGTGGCCAGGCGTTGTGGCAGGCGTCTGTAGTCCCAGCTACTTGGGAGGCGGAGGCAAGAGACTCGCTTGAGCCCAGGAATTGGAGGTTGCTGTGAACTGTGATGCCACAGCACTCTATCCAGGGTGACAGCTTGAGGCCTTGTCTCAAAAAAAAAGAAAGAAAGAAAGAAAAAAATAATTCTTCATTTTGTGTAGAACCAGAAAAAAGCTCATATAGCCAAGGCAATTCTTAATAATAAAAACAAAGCCAGGGTGTCATCCTACCAGACTTTCAGCTATACTACAAGGCCATAGCAATCAAAACAGCATGGTATTGGCACAAAAATAGAGACATTGACATTTGAAACCAAATAGAAAGCCATGAGATGACACTAATCTCTTACAGCCACCTGATATTTGATAAACCAAACAAGAATATACACTAGGGGAAAGGATCCCTATTCAATAGATGGTGTTGGGAGAACTGTATTAAAAGACTGAAACTGGACCCATACCTCTCACCACTTACAAAAATTAATTCAAGATGAACAAAAGATTTAAATCTAAGCTGTGAAACAATAAAAATTGTCAAACAAAGTGTGTCAAAAACACTTCAGGATATTGGCCTGGGGAAATTTATCAAGAAGACTTCCAGGGCAAGTGCAATAACAACAAAAATAAACAAATGAGACTTAATTAAACTGAAAGTTTCTGTACATCTAAGGAAACAACAACCAAAGCAAACAGACAACCTTCAGAATGAGAAAAGATATTTGCGGTTTGGTACCTATGGCTCAAGCGGCTAAGGTTCCAGCCATGTACACCTGAGGTGGTGGGTTCGAATCCAGCCCGGCCTGTCAAACAACAATGATGGCTGCAACCAAAAAAAAAAAAAAAAAATGGCCGGGTGTTGTGGCGGCCGCCTGTAGTCCCAGCTACTTGGGAGGTGGAGGCAAGAGACTCACTTGAGCCCAGGAATTGGAGTTTGCTGTGAGCTGTGATGCCATAGCACTCTATCCAGGGTGACAGCTTGAAGCTCTGTCTCAAAAAAAAAAAAAAAAAGAGAGAAAAGATATTTGCATATTATGAATCAGACAAAAGCTTGATAACCAGGATATACAGAGAACTCAAATCAGCAAGAAAAGACCAAACAATCTCATATATCACTGGGCAAGAGGCATGAAAAGAACCTTCTCTAAAGAAGACAAACAAATGGCTAACAAATATATGAAAAAATGCTCATCATCTCTAATCATCAGAGAAATGCAAATCAAAACTACCCTGAGATATTACCTAATCCCAGTGAGAATGGCCCACATCACAAAGTCTCAAAGATGCAGATGCCGGGGTGGATGTGGAGAGAAGGGAACACTTTTATACTGCTGGTGGGACTGCCAAATAATACAACCTTTTTGGAAGGAAGTATGGAGAATCCTCAAAGAACTCAAATTAGACCTCCCATTTGATCCTGTAATCCAATTACTCGACATCTACCCAGAAGAAAAAAAAATCTTTTTATCATAAGGACATTTGCACTACCTTGTTTATCGTAGCTCAATTTACAGTCACCAAAAGGTGGAAACAACCTAAATGCCACCAATCCAGGAATGGATTAACAAGTTGTGGTATATGTATACCCTAGAATACTATTCAGCCGTTAAAAAAGATGGAGACTTTACATCTTTTGTATTAAACTAGATGGAGGTGGAACACATTCTTCTTAGTAAAGCATCATAAAAACGGAGAAGGAAGAATCCAATGTACTCAATTCTAACATGAAGATAGTTGATCAGCTAATATAAGAGGTGGGGTAGGGAAATGAGGTAGCAGGGAGAGGGGAAGAGACAGGGGATGGGAAGTCAAGGTATATGCCATACCTCTTGAAGGTAGGACACAAGTATAAGAGGGAGTTTACCTAACAAATGCAATCAGTGTAACCTAATTTTATGTACTCTCAATGAATCCCAAACAATAAAAAGAAAGAAAGAAAAGTTACATGAACTGGCCTCTTACTAAAATTTAGAGAAAACCAAATTCACCAAAAAAAAAAAAAAAGAAAGAAAGAAAGAAAAAAGAAAATGTGGAGGCCAGGTAAGGTGGCCCACCCCTGTAATCCTAGCACTTTAGGAGGCTGAGGTGGGTGGATTGCTTGAGCTTAGGAGTTTGAGACTAGCCTGAGCAAGAGTGAGACCCTGTCTCTACTAAAAAACGGAAAAACTAGCCAGGCCTGGTGGCAAGCACCTGTAGTCCCTGTTACTTGGGAGACTAAAGCAGGATGGGAGGCTAAGGCAGGATGAATAATTGAGCTCAAGAGTTTCAGGTTGCTGTGAGTTATGACACCAAGGTACTCTAACCTGGGGCAACAGAGTGAGACTGCGTTTAAACAAAAAGGGAAGGGAATGGGAGGGGAGAGGAGGGGTAAGGAAGGGAAGAAAGAAAAGAAAAAGAAGAAAAGAAAAGAAAAATATGGAAAATAGATTTAAGCAAGTAAGACAGAGGGCAAGGTGACTTTAAGGAGGCTGTTGTACTGATCTAGGGCAGAAATGATAATGGCCTTACTGGGGTGGTAGCAGTGAGGATGTAGGGAAGTGGACAGATTCAAGAGAGATTTAGGATAATAAAGTCAATCTCAGGAAGGTTAGAGAATTAGGTGGCCTTGGACTTGGATGGCCATGGCCATGACCTTGGCTCTAATTCTAAGTGCAATGGGGGAACTATTGCAGGGCTTAAAGTGGAGGCATGAGCTGATCAAACTCATTTTTGAAATGATCACACTGGCTGTCGTGTTGCAAATGGAAAGCAGAGACCAGAGTGGAAATAGGTAGACCATTTTACTTGCTGTTGTCATAGTTCGAGGAGGGAAAAGGTAGTTTGGACCAGGGTGGTGATGACAGTGATGTTGGTAGAGGTAGGGCACCGGCCCCATATACCAAGGGTGGCGGGTTCAAACCTGGCCATGCTGAGATACAACAAAAAAATAGCGGGCGTTGTGACGGGCATCTGTATTCCCAGTTACTCGGGAGGCTGAGATGAGAGAATCACCTAAGCCCAAAAGTTGGAGGTTGCTGTGAGCTGTGAAGCCATAGCACTCTACCAAGGGCGACAAAGTGAGACTCTGTCTCTAAAAGAAAAAAAACAAGTAATCAGATTGGAGTATATTTCAAAGGTAGAACCAACTGAATGATCTGAGGAATCAGACACTGGGCATGAGAAAAAGAGAGGTCTCAAAAATGAGTCTGTAGGGGTGGCACATGTGGCCCAAAGAAGTAGGGTGCTAGCCCCATATGCCAGAGGTAGTGGGTTCAAACCCAGCCCCGGCCAAAAATAGAAAAACAAACAAACAACAACAAAAAAACAGACAATCAAAAATGAGTCTGATATTTTTGGCCTGAAAAAGTAGAATTGAGGACAGCACTTGTGGTTCAAAGGAGTAGGGTGCTGGCCCCATATGCTGGAGGTGACAGAGTCAAACCCAGCCCCAGCCAAAAACTGCAAAAAAAAAAAAAAATATATATATATATATATATACACACACACACAGAGAAGAAAAAGTAGAATTGAATTGTCACATACTAAACTAAAAAAAAATCTGGGAAAGGAAAAGGGTGGGGTGTGTATGTGTTGGGGAATAGAATCAAAGTTTTGACATATAAATTTCAAGATTCCAGCTAATGACGTAAATAGAGATATCAAGTAGAAATTGAATATATAGGGTGGCGCCTATGGCTCAAAGAGTAGGGTACCAGCCCCATATACTGGGAGTGGCGGGTTCAAGCCTGGCCCCAGCCAAAAACTGCAAAAAAAAGAAATTGAATATATATATGTGAGTTCAAGACAAAGGATGAGGCTGAATAAATATTAATATAATAGTTTGGAAGGCATTAAATCCAAAGGATCAAAGGAGATCACCTGGGCCAATAATTCTCTACTGTTATGACACACCCCTGAGAGACAAATCTGGAAAATTGTAGGACATTGGGTGGATGGAGGTTGTCATGATGAAGGGATGAAAAGCACTCCAATACACAAGACAAGCCTGCATAACAGAAATAGTCCCTCATTCCGGATGCTTTTCAATTCTCCCATTAGACATTCACTTGGTGAAAAGTACATTTGTTGGCTTGGCGCCTGTGGCTCAACAGGCTAAGGCACCAGCCATGTACACCTGAGCTGGCAGGTTCGAATCCAGCCTGGGCCCCCCAAACAACAATGGCAGCTGCAACTAAAAAAAAATGTCCGGGCATTGTGGTGGGCGCCTATAGTCCCAGCTACTTGGGAAGCAGAGGCAGGAGACTTGCTTGAGCCCAGGAATTGGAGGTTGCTGTGAGCTGTGATGCGACGACACTCTATCCAAGGTGACAGCTTGAGGCTCTGTGTCAAAAAAAAAAAAAAAAAAAGAAAAGTACATTTGTTATTTACATCAACCTAAACTCTAACTCCGTTTTTCACATGAACACAAAGTATTTTTGGTAAGACTTTAATATGCATTGAGTTTCCCAGGAATACAACTTCCATGTAATTGATTAAAGAATGTGCTTTGTTTTGTTTGGAAAATCAGCAACGTGCTGCTCGCTGTATTTGAGCTGTGAGTCCGGTTCTCCTAGATCAGTCTGCATGTGCAGTGATTCTGGCAGCACAGTGATTCTGGGAATGACTTCAAGCATCTTACGATCATATCAGGGCTTCTGATGAAGTTGTGCATAATTTTAACATGTTGAAATATGAAATATTTTTATGCATTAATTTATTCTTCTCCTTACATTACATTTAGGGAATTGAATTCATTAGTTTGAAGTTATACGAGCAGATCAATGTGGACCCTGCTTCCTGCCCCAGGAGACCAACTTTTACAGATGGCAACCACCAAGCTGGTTTACCCAGTGGCTTCCAGTTGGGTTCAGCCAAGGGCTAAACCACTCCCTTGTGTTGGCCCTTCAGGCACATACTCCTTCAGTGCTCCATCATTTCTTGTTGGTTCCCTTAATTTTGCCTACATCTTTGGCAATAATCCATCATTAAATTGGTCTCAATTGGACTCAGTTTAAGTGTGCCATCTGTTTCCTGCCAGGCCCTAACAAACACAGTAGTTACATTATCTCTGAATTTCATTTCAGGACAGTAAAGGGCCAAGTTACAAAAGATTTGTTATAAAAAGGGAATACATCCAGAATGTGGAATATTCTACAGGACATTGAGTGGGTTTTTTGCAGTAAATCAATGGCATGAAAAATAAAGGGGGTAGAGAAAAGCTAGAGATTAAAAAAAGATTTTAATGGCACAGCAAAAGGTAATGTGTAGGCTTTTTTTAGATCCAAATTTGAACAAACCCACAAAGACATATGTGAGTTTTTAGGGAAAGTGTGACTACACACTGAGTATTAAATAACAGCAAAGAACTATTTTAATTCTTGTTAGGCATGGTCATGGCTTAATGGATATGCATGAAAATGGTCCATGTTTTTAAGAAATGCATCCTGAAGTATGGAGAACAAAATCACATGATGCCTGGGAGTTGCTTTACAATACAGGGTATCCCAAAAGTCTCCCATAAAGTCATCATATGTATGGAAAATGGGAAATTGTAGCTCAATGTACTTTTATTTATAAAATATCTATTACAGAATTTTGCAAAGAGCTGCCCAACACAAAAAAGAATATTTTGTAAATATTTTGTAATAAATATCTTGTGAATAAAGGTACTTAAGCTACAGTTTCTCATTTTCCTTATGTGTGACAACTTTATGGGCAAAGACTTTTGGGACACTGTGTACTTTGGTGAAGACAAAGAAACAAGAGATAAATAAAGCAAATGAAGGGAAATCTTAAATATTGAATCCAGGTGATAGGTATATGGGAAGACTTTGGATTGTTCTCTCTACTTTTGTACATATGGTTGAAATTCTTTATGATAAAAGATTTAGAAAATAGCGGGCGCCTGTAGTCCCAGCTGCTCGGGAGGCTGAGGCAAGAGAATCGCCTAAGCCCAAGAGCTGGAGGTTGCTGTGAGCTGTGCAATGCCACAGCACTCTACCAAGGGCGATAAAATGAGACTCTGTCTCTACAAAAAAAAAAAAAAAAAAGATTTAGAAAACAAAAAAAATGAAAAGGGGTCATTAGATGTGACAGGGTTGGGAGTCACCAACCAAGGCAGGGAGTGTGCACAAAAGAAGTGTGCACCTGGCAGTACAGGTGGAGGCTGGGAAGATGGGAAGAAAAGGCAGGGATGGAAGTGAAAACCCCAGTCTCCCAGAAATCGGTGAGCAGGGACTTTCCGAGATCGCTCAGGGCACCCCCACCCTGAAGTTACCCAACCAGCCCAACCGTATCCTGTTTTCCCATAAGTGGGTCAAGCCCACACCCTCCTTATCCTGGTTACCCAAGCCCCAGTCCCGTTCCAACCCCCACCCCGCGTTCCCCGTCCCGCGCCCGCGCAATCGGCTGACTGCCAGACTTTCAAACCAGCCAATCCACGAGCAACACACCACTCACCCCACCCATCCCCTCCCCTTGCGGTTTTCAGGTTTAAAACCAGCTTGTAACAGCCAAACGGGGTCCTTCCCCCGAGCGCCCGAGGGACCCTGACGCGTCAGCAATAAACCGCCTCTTGCTTTTGCATCGATTCTGGAGTTGGTGACTGTTTTCTTGGGGGCGTCCACCCTAGTTGGAACCCAATTTGGGTCCAAAAGAAGAAGAGAGTGGTGCGCCTGCACAGTCACGTGAGCATTGCAAGGAAGAAATGGTCATCTTGACTGCAGGTGGGTCAGGTGTAAAGATGATTGAGAACTGACCGTTGTTGTTTTGTTTTGTTTTGTTTTGCTTCTCAGAGATGGGGAGTCTCACGATGTTGCCCAAGCTAGAGTGCAGTGGCTGTTTTGTTCACAAGTGCAATCAAAGCACATTGCAGGCTCGGCGCCTGTGGCTCAACGGGCTAAGGCGCCAGCCACCTACACCTGAGCTGGCGGGTTCGAATCCAGCCCGGGCCCGCCAAAAACAACAATGATGGCTGCAACCAAAAAATGGCCGGGCGTTGTGGTGGGCGCCTGTAGTCCCAGCTACTTGAGAGGTGGAGGCAGGAGACTCACTTGAGCCCAGGAATTGGAGGTTGCTCTGAGCTGTGATGCCATAGCAGTCTATCCAGGGTGACAGCTTGAGGCTCTGTCTCAAAAAAAAAAAAAAGCACATTGGCTAGAACTCTTGGTCTAGAGGGATCCTCCCACCGCCGCCTCCCAAGTACAAGGACTACAGGCATTTATCACTACATCTGGCTGACCATTGGTTTTAATTCCCCCCCCATCTTATTTCTTTTCTTTTCTTTTTTTTTTTTTTTTGAGACAGAGCCTCAAGCTGTCACCCTGGATAGAATGCTGTGGCATCACAGCTCACAGCAACCTCCAATTCCTGGGCTCAAGTGAGTCTCTTGCCTCCGCCTCCCAAGTAGCTGGGACTACAGGCACCCGCCACAGTGCCCGGCCATTTTTTGGTTGCAGCCATCATTGTTGTTTTTGGCGGGCCCGGGCTGGATTCGAACCCGCCAGCTCAGGTGTACGTGGCTGACGCCTTAGCCTGTTGAGCCACAGGCGCCGAGCCCCCTGCATCTTATTTCAAGAGAGAAGACCCCTGGTTTTAGTAACATGCAGGTCATTGACAGGTCAGTTTTGGTGTAATGGTGGAGGCAAAACCTCACTGGGTTTGAAATTAATTATCCTCTTCTCTACTTAGTGCCCCATTTCTCTGTTCCCTTTTAGAGCACCCACTGTGGTTATGGTAAGTGGAATGGAGGGGATTCAAGAGAGAATAGGCATAGGGAAAGTGGAGACAGAGGATAGAGTCAAACTTTTGAGATGTTTTGCTATTTAAGTAGATTAGAGAAATGGGCAGCAAGTAGAAAAAGATGTGCTGTCAACAACTGAGGAGATTGATTTGGTTTGGTTTAAGATAGGAGCCTGGCACGGACTCTGGGAGTCCCAGGCAGGTGGATTGCCTGAGCACATGAGTTTGAGACCAGCCTGAGTGAGAGTGAGACCCTGTCTCTAAAATAGCCGGGCATTGTGGCTGGCACCTGTAGTCCCAGCTACTAGGGAAGGTGAGGAAAGAGAATAGCTTGAGCCCAAGAGTTTGAGGTTGCTGTGAGCTATGATGCTGTGGGACTCTACCAAAGGTGTCAAGGGCTCACATCAAAAAATAGTTAAAATAACAATAAGATAGGAAAGGTGGCACTTGTGGCTCAGTGAGTAGGGCACCAGTCCCATATACCAAGGGTGGCAGGTTCAAACCCTGCCCTGGTGAACTGCAAAAACCAAAAATAAAATAAAATAAAAATAAGATAGAAAATACAGCATGTCTATAAGTTGCTAAGGGTGTATCAGTAGAGAAGGAAAAATGCAAGATATAAGAGAGATAAAAATAATTGTAGAAGGGAAATGCTTGAATAGGGGAGAGGCGATGGGATCTGGTTCACTGTTGGAGGGCTCCCCCTTAGATGGGAGGAAGGATGATTCACTACATGTTGAAAGAGCTCAAAGGCACAGATGCTAGTGGGCTGCTAGATGTGGTGGTGGGGGAACAGTAGAAGGAGCAAAATCATTTGAGAATGAGGATGGGGAGGAAACTTCGGAGGTTTGAGGTGAATAGGTATGAAATTTGGTCTTCACTAAGAGAGTGGAGACCAAATGGGCTAGGGAAGTGAGCAGCATTTAAAGTGAAACCCTGTGGCTCAGTGGATAGGGCTAAGGCGCCCTAGGTTGAGGTGTGATTATGACAGCAATCCTGTGATGAGATTCATGTCCTGATAAAGAAGAGAAAGAGAGATTAGAGCTCACTCTCCACTATGTGAGGACACAGAGAGAGGAGGCTTCATAAGAGCTAAATTGTAAAAGAAAAATTGAAAAATTGGATAATTCAATTGATAATTAAAATTAAAAACACTTGATCACATGACAGCATTAAGAACATAAATAGGGCGGCGCCTGTGGCTCACCAAGGGCCCCATATACTGAGGGTGGCAGGTTCAAACCCAGCCCTGCCGAGCTGCAAAACATAAAAATAGCCGGTGTTGTGGCGGGCACCTGTAGTCTCAGCTACTTGGGAGGCTGAGGCAAGAGAATCGCCTAAGCCCAGGAGTTGGAGGTTGCTGTGAGCTGTGTGACACCACAGTACTCTACTGAGGGCCATAGAGTGAGACTCTGTCTCTAAAAAAAATAAAAGAGAATGTAAATAGGCTTGGCACCTGTAGCTCAGTGGCTAGGGCTCCAGCCACATACACCAGAGCCGGCAGGTTCAAATCCATCCTAGGCCTACCAAACAACAAGAACTAGAACCAAAAAATAGCCGGGCGTTGTGGTGGGCGCCTGTAGTCCCAGCTACTTGGGAGGCTGAGGCAAGAGAATTGCTTAAGCCCAAGAGAAGGTTGCTGTGAGCTGTGACGCCATAGTATTCTACCAAGGGCAACATTGTGAGACTCTGTCTCAAAAAATAAATAAATAAAAATTTAAAAAGAATGTAAATAAATAAGTTATAGATTGATAAAAATCTCATGTTGAGAATATACAAAGAGCCTCTACATGTCAATGAAAAACAAACATTCAGGCTCGGCGCCTGTGGCTCAACGGGCTTAAGGCGCCAGCCACATACATCTGAGCTGGCGGGTACGAATCCAGCCTGGGCCACCAAACAACAATGACGGCTGCAACCAAAAAATGGCTGGGTGTTGTGGCAGGTGCCTGTAGTCCCAGCTACTTGGGAGGCAGAGGCAAGAGACTTGCTTGAGCCCAGGAATTGGAGGTTGCTGTGAGCTGTCAGCTTGAGGCTCTGTCTCAAAAAAAAAGAAAGAAAGAAAAAGAAAAACAAACATTCAATTAAAAAATGACCAAAGGGGGTGGCACCTGCGGCTCAGTGGGTAAGGCGCCGGGCCCATATACCGAGGGTGGTGGATTCAAACTTAGCCCCAGCCATACTGCAACAACAACAACAAAAATGACCAAAGGTGGGTGGTGCCTGTGGCTCAGTGGGTAGGGCACCAACCCCATATACCTAGGGTGGTGGGTTCGAACCTAGCCCTGGCCAAACTGCAACAAAAAATAGCCGGGCATTCTGGCCAGCACCTGTAGTCCCAGCTATTCAGGAGGCTGAGGCAAGAGAATTGCTTAAGCCCAGGAGTTGAAGGTTGCTGGGAGCTGTGATGCCAGAGCACTCTACCTAGGGCGATAAAGTAGAGTAGGAGTTGGAGGTTGCTGTGAGCAGTGTGACGCCATAGCTCTCTACTGAGGGCGATAAAATGAGACTCTTGTCTCTACAAAAAAAAAAATACCACAATGAAACACCATATTCATTTAACACAGTGAATTTCAACTATTGTGCTGAGGTACACTGGTGTGCCATGAGAGGATCTTAGATAGGCCTCAAAATTTTTCAAGATAATTAATTAAATTATTTTCAAAACAAGTTCAAAGCACAGTAAGTATATTCTTTTTTTACTCTTTTTTTTTTTAATCAACATAATTTAAGTATGCCTCTATAGGTAGGTTCAAGGGTGCCATGAGATAAAAAAGGTTGTAAAACACTGATTTAGCAGCATGACTACAAAAAAAAATTCTTTTTGAGACAGTCTCACTGTGTCACCCTTGGTAGAGTGCTGTGGCGTCACAGCTCACAGTAACTTCAAATTCTTGGGCTTAAGCAATTCTCTTGCCTCAGCCTCCCAAGTAGCTGAGACTACAGGTGCCCGCCATAATGCCCAGCTATTTTTTTTGTTGTTGCAGTTGTCACTGTTTTTTAGCTGGCCCAGGCTGGGTTTGAACCTGCCAGCCTCTGTGCATGTGGCCGGCACCATAACCACTGCTACGGGAGCCAAGCCACAATTTTTTTTTTTTTAACAAACTATCATGTCTGTAGCCCTAGCTACTCAGGAAGCTGAGCAAGAGGATTGCTTAATTGCAAGAAACTGAGGTTGCTGTGAGCTACGATGATGCCATAGCACTGTAGCCTGGGCAACAGACTGAGACACTATCTCAAAAAAACAAAAAACCCCAAACTGAAGAGTTGGGAGGATATGGAGTAACTGGAACTGTCATCTGTTATTATCTGGCAGATTCTTATGAAGCCAAATATATATCTACACTTTAATGTAATAATTCCACATCTAGACATACCCAAGAAAGGTTAGTTCATAAACCATCAAAAGACTTATAACAAGGCGGCACCTGTGGCTCAAAGGGGTAGGGCACCAGCCCCATATGCCGGAAGTGGTGGGTTCAAACCCAGCCCCGGCCAAAAACTGCCAAAAAAAAAAAAAAAAAAAAGACTTGTAACAAGGATGTTCATAACAGACAAAAACTGGCCAAAATCCAAATATCCATCATCAGGTTTGTGATGCAGTAATATAATGAAATATTACCAACAATAATAAAAATAAAAGAACAATGAGTACACAGAACAACATGAATGAATCTTGGTGCTGAGAGCAAGAAGCCCAAGAAGCCAGACATAGGCTCGGTGCCTGTGGCTCAAGCGGCTAAGGTGCCAGCCACGTACACCTGAGCTGTCGGGTTTGAATCCAGCCAGGGCCCGCCAAACAACAATGACGTTGTGGCGGGTGCCTGTAGTCCCAGCTACTTGGGATGCGGAGGCAGGAGAATCACTTGAGCCCAGGAGTTGGAGGTTGTAGTGAGCTGTGAATCCCACGGCACTTTACCCAGGGACAACTTGAGGCTCTGTCTAAAAAAAAAGGGTGGTGCCTGTGGCTCAACGAGTATGGCGCTGCTCCCGTATGCCAGAGGTGGCAGGTTCAAACCCAGCCCCGGCCAAAAAAAAAAACAAAGAATACATAATATGTATATGATTCTGTTGCAGGAAGATGAGCCCATGGAGAGAAAGAATACCCAAACACCTTGTTTAAAAGAGGAAGGACTTTATTCCAGCCGGTGGAGTGATGGCACAAAAGAGTTCAAAATGAACACTCCGGCTCGGTGCCCGTAGCTCAAGTGGCTAAGGTGCCAGCCACATACACCAGAGCTGGTGGGTTTGAGTCCAGCTTGGGCCTGCCAAATGACAATGACAACTACAACCAAAAAATAGCTGGGCGTTGTGGTGGGCCCCTGTAGTCCCAGCTACTTGGGAGGCCAAGGCAAGAGAATTGCTTAAGCCCAGGAGCTGGAGCCACAGCACTCAACCCAGGATGACAGCTTGAGGCTTTGTCTCAAAACAAAACAAAATGAACGCTCCCTGAGGAGCTCAGTCTTCTCCTTTTTATCTCCAGCCCGCGGGTACCTTTCTAGTTGGTCAGCTAGAATCAAGCTGGAGAAGCAGGC
The DNA here is from genome assembly GCA_963573935.1 of Arctocebus calabarensis. Taxonomy (NCBI): domain Eukaryota; kingdom Metazoa; phylum Chordata; class Mammalia; order Primates; family Lorisidae; genus Arctocebus; species Arctocebus calabarensis. The sequence goes on from CAUYON010093170.1 coordinate 12,694, forward strand.
TTGGGCTTTTACAGAAGCGGAAGCAAGCACTAGTTTCCAGGTCTCAGGAAGTTAAGTTTCTACAAACTCTTAGGAAAGAGCTGAGTCATCATGGGAAGGACCTTGCAGGTATATCTTTGAGGTCTCCTTGAGAGGACCTCTGTTCTCTTAGACCTCACTTTTTCTGATATCCTCTCTCAATTCCACTCACAAGATTCCATTCTATCACCATAGATTAGTGGTAAAAATTGGAACAGTGGTTACCTTCAGTGGATTGAGTATTGATTTCATGGGACACAGGGAACCTTCCAAGGAGATGGAAATGTTTTACAAATTGAACTGGGTGGAAGTTACATGGGAGTATACAACATAGGAAAACTGACCTGTGTGGTTAAGTTCTGTGCATTTTCTGTATGCAAATTATATCTCAATTAAAAATTTAAATATAAGAGATTTCCTTCCTTCCTTTCTTCTTCCCTTCCTCCCTCCCTTCCTTCCTTCCATAGAGTGTTGCTCTGTTTCCCAGGCTAGAGTGCTGTGGACCAGCATAGCTCACAGCAACTTTAGATTCCTGGGCTGAAGAAATCCTCCTGCCTTAGCCTCCTGAGTAGCTAGGACTACAGATGCCCACCATCATACCTGCTAATTTTTCTATTTTTTATAGAGAGGGGGTCCTCTTGCTCAGGATGATCTTGAGATCCTGAGCTCAAGCAATCTATTCACCTCGGCCTCCCAGAGTGCTAGGATTTCAGGAGTGAGCCACTGCACCTGGCTTGGGATTTCTTTTTTAACTGGGAAAGCAAAATAAATGCATGGTTTTTATAGAATAATAAAACAAGTGTAACAAGAAGAATGACAAGCTTTGATCCCATTTCTAAGGACAGTCTATCTTTCAAACTTCTGCAGGTCTTTTATTGTATCCACATCGTATAGGCACCAAAGGACCGATCTAGGATCTGTGGGGGAAAGCCACAGGAGTTAGTTTCCATTCAACAAGAGGAAAAGACCTTCTTTATACCTTTCCCCAGAAGTGAAACAGGCTGTCTGCTCATTATGTGTAGGGAAGAACCTAGGGCTCTTCCCTCTGCCACCAGGCCCTTTAAGGAAGGGTAGGGAGTGGAAAAACTCTTCCCATGTACTGAGTTGTCCCATTGTGCTAATAACTCAGATTACTAAGCCCATCTGCTGGAAGACATATCTATGCCAGAATTATCTGTGGGCTGGGCCTTGATGGGAGTGAAGAGAGAGGGAAGGACACAGGACAAAAGCCTCAGATCTTAAGAAACTGATAAATTTGGTGGGAAAACAAAAATAACTGAGCTGGGAGCCGGACCTGGATTGTATCCTCCTTCTGCCTCTGGCTGGACCTGTGACCTGCAACTCCTTATCCCTCCCTGAGCCTGGGGGGGAGTCTGGATGGTTCCTGTGCCTTCTGTAGTCCTGGCAGCCTTTCATGCAGCACGGGAGCCACTGAAGGTACCAGGATGAGTGACTTCCATGACTGTAGTAGCAGTCAGAAGTCAGAGAGGCTGCAGACCTCATTCCTCTTCTCTTATGAAGCACACTAATGGCAGACAGTCCTGCCCTCCCTATTTCTCTGAGACTAGGTCACCTTGAGGTCTGATCACTGTAATCACTTTGGGGCAGGGACCCAATCCACCCACCCCAGGCCAGTTTCAACAAAATTTCCGCTACACGAAAGTCAATTTCCTGCATGGTGAGCAACCTGAGTTTACCCTGGGCTGGGCCTCTTTAGGGCTATACCCTGGAAACAGCCTTAGGCCACAGCAATCAGTGACTTCCTTGATTGCCCAGATTTGTGAGCCCCACCCCGCCCTGCCCAGCTGCCCTAAAGAAAATGGGAATCTTGCCCAAAACACTCAGTCCTAAACCCTCTCTGACTGCTACCTTCTTTTTTTTTTTTTTTTCTGAGACAGAGCCTCAAGCTGTCACCCTGGATAGAGTGCCGTGGCATCTAAGCTCACAGCAACCTCCAATTCCTGGGCTCAAGTGAGTCTCCTGCCTCTGCCTCCCAAGTATCTGGGACTACAGGTGCCCGCCACAACGCCCGGCCAGTTTTTGGTTGCAGCCGTCATTGTTGTTTGGCGGGCCCTGGGCTGGATTCGAACCCGCCAGCTCAGGTGTACGTGGCTCGTGCCTTAGCCCATTAAGCCACAGGCGCCGAGCCGACTGCTACCTTCTTGCTTCTTCCCTCTCTTCCCTGCCTCGCTTCTTTTCTTCAACGGGTGTGACAATTAAGTTTTCGAACTCATCCTAGAAAAATCGCTATGTACCTCGCTGCTGAATATCACTACGTCACTGATCCTCCTTGATGTACTCCCCTGAGAAGCTACGCTCTGATGCTAGCACCTAGTCTGCCTTTTTTTTTTTTTTTTTTTTTGCAGTTTTTAGTTGGGGCCGGGGTTTGAACCCACCACCTCCGATTTATGGGACTGGCGCCCTACTACTTGAGCCACAGGCACCACCCTTTGTCTACCTTTCAAATTAACCTTGGAACTCTTTCTGGAGTGGCCATCAGAACCATCATTACTCTTGATGTCCTGAATATCATCAAAATATCTTCCTCTTAATATTTGCTTTATTTTTAGGTAAATAAAAAAGTCATCGGGGGCCTGATGGGGTGAGTAGGGAGAGTGTTTCAATATAGTTATCTGTTTACTAGCTAAAACTGCCTTACAGGGTTGTGTGAGCTGGTACATTGTCATGATGCAAGAACTATGAGCAGTTGGTGAAAAGTTCAGGTCATGTTGTAGCAAGAGCCAACACAGACAAAAGACCCGAGGCACCAGTTGGAAGAGGAAGTGGCTTATTTACCAGTTGGGAGACTTGGTGGCCTAGTGTCCCCAAAACTGAGCACATTGACTCCATCTCTGCCCTTCCTTTTATGCATTTTAGGGCTTGGGTGCACGTTAAAGTCTTGTGATTCAGGGAAAGGTCAGGTTGGCCTGTGCCCTTGGTGCATGGCCACCTGTCCTCAAAAATGACAGAGGTTACAAGGTTACTACATAGGTCCAACACATACCGTCTGAAGGACATATAAATAACAGAGACATCTGTTACAGTAGGGGTAGCAATTAGGGGCTTTCATACTTGACTCAGACTGCCTGGCTAATGCCGGTACAGAGTTACTAGGACAGAGTCTAGCTCTGCTTTACTCCTTTGCCTCGATGTTTGGCCAACTTTTTCACTCACCCTTTTCAGCCCTTCCAGATAGTAAATTTGGTTAACTGTTTGTCCAGCTGGTATGAATTTTTGCAATTTTTTTTTTCAGTTCTGCTTCTTACTGGCTGCCCTGACCTCTCTTCATCAGTGACTCTTTCTCTCCCCTCAGAAAAACATTTAATCCATTTGTACACTGCCATTTTTTTAATGGCATTATCCCCATAAAATTGAACTAACACGTTCCTGATTTCCCTTCCACTCTTGCCAAGTTTAATAAGAATTGTAATGTTTGTTTGTTGCTCTAATTCAAATTCCAGCATCCTTGTGACAGAGCACAAAAACATACAAAACAACAATGAATGCCACTCAGCAAGACACTGCCACACATCAATACAGACATAGTGTTATGCCCAGGAGTTCTCTTGAAGACCAAATGTTCTCTTCAAGTCAAATGTAAAGAGGAGTCCTTTCATTGAAGAGCTCGCCAGCGACTGCCTGAGTGTCCCAACATGGGGTTTCTGAGAGCAGCACCAAGTGCTTAAGAGGTCTACATCCTGTTTGGCATGCAGGCTGCCCAGGTGCATTTGGGTAGGTTAGCAAGCATTGTACAGAAGCAGAATTTTGTGGTTAGTCATAGATCTTTGTTTCAGTACTTTCTCCACCTGGTATTTCTTACAGTTCAGTCTGGGGACAGCTGGTACTTCCTTGACCATTTCTCAGGGGAGTTAGTCAAGCAAGAAGTCAATGAGTGCTTTCCCATCTTGGGAGTGAACCAGACTTACTCCATTTTTTTGAGGGCTCGCGGCCCAGAAATTTGCTAGGCGTTAATTGGTATTTTTCTACTTAAGCTAGGCCTAATAATAACAGCTGTGATACTCAAATATACCAAAGTTACGAACCCTTAGTGAGTTGTTTATACAGTGCTGCTAATGTAAGCACATGGTGGCAAGTTATTGAACTTGTCAGACCTCATTTATTGTGATGACTATATTGTTGCAGGCATTGCATTACATCCTAGAAATGCAAGAATCTCACAGCCAGGAGAGAGACAGACATGTACATGTACAGTGGTACTCATTATTTATAATTTTTTTTTGTTTTTTTGAGACAGAGTCTTGCTGTGTCACCCTTGGTAGAGTGCCATGTTGTCACAGCTCACAGCAACCTCCAACTCCTGGGCTTAGGCGATTCTCTTGCCTCAGCCTCCTGAGTAGCTGGGACTACAGGCGCCCGCCACAACGCCCGGCTATTTTTTGATGCAGTTCAACTGAGGCCAGGTTTGAGCCCGCCACCTTCAGTATATGGGGCCAGTGCCCTACTCAATGAGCCACAGGCACCACCCTGGCGATTTTTTTTTTATTGTAGTTGTTATTGTTGTTTAGCAGGCCTGGGCTGGGCTCAAAATCTGCCAGCCCCAGTGTATGCGGTTGGCTCCATAACCACTGAGCTACTGGTGCCAAGCCTGTAATTGTATTCTTTTTTTTTTTAGAGACAGAGTCTCATTTTGTCGCCCTTGGTAGAGTGCTGTGGCATCACAGTTCACAGCAACCTCCAGCTCTCGGGCTTAGGCAAATCTCTTGCCTCAGCCTCCTGAGTAGCTGGGACTACAAGCACCCACCACAATGCCCAGCTATTCTTTTGTTGCAGTTTGGCAGGGGCCGGGTTTGAACCCGCCACTCTCGGTATATGGGGCCAATGCCCCACTCACTGAGCCACAAGCACTGCCCTGTAGTTATATTCTTTATAGTCGCTATGAACACTGAATTAGCAAATCCTAGACCATTGTTCCTAGGGGAAATGCCAGGTTAGGTTCCTGTGAGCCTCTATCAGTATAAAACCAATATAAGCCACCTTATTTAATTTGCATTTCTATTAAAAGACATCTTATTTAATATGTATTATTGACTCATTAACACTGCATTCACTTTAACTCATGCCTGAACAAAGCTTGTCTAACGTACAAATTTTCTCAGTAAAGCACATCTCAACTGTCTTAGTCCACTTTCTGTTGCAGTAGTAGAATACTTAAGAATATTTATAAGGGAAAAATGCATTCCTCACAGTTCTGAAGGCTGGGAAGTCCAAGAGCATGGCTTCAGCATCTGGTCAGGGCCTTCTTGCTGCATCATAACACGGCAGAAGGCATCACATGGCAGGAGGAGAAGAGCGTACCAGCTCAGGTCTCTCCTCCTCTTCTTATAAATCCACCAGTCCCATCATGAAGTTCCACTCTGATGACCTGATCTAATCCTAAGTAAGTTCCAAACCCAACAGAGAAAACATTAAACCTTGAAGCTGAATAATAATCTCTTTTGACTTCATGTCTTGCATCTAGAGCACACAGGTACAAGGTTGGGTCCCCCAAGGCCTTAGCAGCCCTGCCCCCACAGCCTTCCTGGGCTCAGCCCAGGCTTCAGCTCCTTGTAGTTGTAGACTCCTACCTGTATGTCAGCCAGGCTGGTGCTTCATACTGAGGTCTTGGCGGTGGTCTCAGTCCCATGGCTGTCTACCAGAAATGGTGGAGCCTCTGTGGTGACTCCACCACATGACAAGTCTCTGCCTGGGCCTTCAGGCTTTTCAGTACATCCACTGAAATCTAGGTAACTGAAGCTATGTCCCCACAACTCTAGTGTTCTGCACTCACATGAACACCATAACGGCTTACTGCTTGCACCCTCTGGAGCAGTAGTTTGAGCTACATCCGTGTAAGCCATGGTATGGTGCCACTAAGGTTTATGGCTTGAACCTTCTGGAGCAGCAGGTTGCTAGGCCATAGGTGGGGTGTCTGAGGTGCACTGCGCTAGAATTTGGGGAGGATAGTCCCAGGGTGTCTCTGAATCATGAGCTCATGGAGAACACCCTGGCCCTGACCCTCAAAACCATTCTGTCCTTCAAGAGTTCTGGGCCTGTGTTGGTCCAGTTCTCTGCAATGCCTTCGGGGTCTTTCTTCCACTGTCTTGATTAATAGCACCTGACTCCCTTTTATCAAGGGTAATCTTTTTATCAAAGAGTGGCATAGTTGCACACTTGCATGCTTTTTAGACTTTTACATGATCAGGATGTGAATTTTCCAAATTTTTCATTTTACTTCTCTTTTAATTATAAATTCTGTTCAGGCCAGGTGCAGTTGCTCATGCCTGTAATCCTAGCACTCTGGGAGGCCGAGGCAGGTGAATTGCTCAAGCTTAGGAGTTTGAGACCAGCCTGAGGAAAAAAACGAGACTGCATCTCTACTAAAAATAGAAAAACTAGCCAGGTATTGTAGGCACCTATAGTCTCAGCTACTTGGGAGGCTGACGCAAGAGTATCACTTTGAACCCAGGAGTTTGAGGTTGCTGTGAGCTATGATGCCATGGCACTCTACCCAGGGTGACAGAGTAAGACTCTGTCTCAAAAATTAAATTAAACTTAATTTAAATTTAAATAAATGAATCATTAAATTGTCTTCAAATAATTTCTTTCCTCTTGTATCTCACTATAAGCAATTAAAAGTAGCCACACAGCAATCTGAATGCTTCACTGCTTAAATATTTTTTTCTGCCAGATATCTTAGATCATCACTCTTAAATTTCACCTTCCATACAGCCCTGGGGCATAAACACAGTTCAGCCACATTCTTTGCTACTTTATAACAAGGATGACCTTAATTTCTGTTCTAGTAGGATATTCTTCATTTCTGCCTGAGATCTCATCAGAATGTCATTTACCATTCATATTTCTTTTCTTTTTTCTTCAATACCCACTGTGATAGTATGTCATGCACATTTCTAACAGTGTTCTAGTCACAACTATTTAAGTTCTAGGCTTCTTCAGAGCCCTCACCAGAATCACCTCTAGTAGTCGATTTACAGAAATACAGACTTTTTCTAGCTTACTCCCACAAACTCTTCCAGCCTCTGCCCATTACCTAATTCCAAAGCCACTTCCACATTTCAGGTTATAGAAACCACCCACTCTGGGCACCAATTTTATTCATTTCCTATTGCTATAACAGAATACCCAAGACCGGATGATTTATGAAGAAATGTTTTTCTTTTCTTTTCTTTCTTATTAAATCATAGCTGTGTACAATAATGCATTTATGGGGAAGAAATGTAAATGTGTTTCTTATAGTTGTGAAGGCTTGGCCGTCCAAGATCATGGCTCCAAGATCTGGTCAGGGCCATCTTTCTGGCAAAGGGCATCACCTAGTAAAAGGGCAAGAGTATGTGTGTCAGTTCATGTTTCTCTTTCTCTTCCTGTAAAGCCACTTTGATAACCTTATCTAATCCTAATTACCTCCCAAAGGCCACACTTCCAACCAACATCTAAATTTGAGGATTAAGTTTTCAACTCATGAAATGTGGGGGACACATTCACATCATAGCAACAATCTTCTCATGCTTAGGAACACTAGAATGTACTTCAGTGCTATGATTGGAGGACATTTTATTTTTATTTTTTTGAGACAGAATCTCACTTTGTGCCCTGAGTCCTGGGCTCAAGCCATCCTCTTGCCTCATTCTCCTGAGTAGCTGGGATTATAGGCACACTTCACTATACCTGGCTAGTTTTGCTATTTTTAATAGAGATAGGGTCTTGCTCTTGTTCAGGCTGGTCTTGAAGTCCTGAGCTCAAGCAATCCACTTGCCTCAGCCTCCCAAAGTGCTAGGATTACAGATGTGAGCCACCACACCCAGCCTTAGGGGTCATTTAGTAGTGAAATCCTAGGAAGGACACAGACACACACAAAAAAACATGGCACTAAATAGCTCACAAAAAAGACACTTTTTTTTTTTTTTTTTGAAACAGAGTCTCACTATGTTGCCCTTGGTAGAGTGCTGTGGCGTCACAACTCACAGCAACGTCCAGTTCCTGGGCTCAAACCAGTCTCTTTTCTCAGCCCCCCAAGTAGCTGGGACTACAGGCGCCCACCAAAATGCTGGGCTATTTTTGTTGTTGTTGCAGTTGTCATTGTTTAGCTGGCCTGGGCTAGGTTCGAAATCACCAGCTCAGGTGTACTGGCGCCTTAGCCCGTTGAGCCACAGGCACCGAGCCCAGGATACTTTTTTTGAGACAGAGTCCCACCGTGTTGCCCTGGGTAGAGGGCGATGGCATTATAGCTCACAGCAACCTCAAAATCTCGACTCAAGCGACCCTCCTAAGCCTCCCGAGTGAGAGATTCTGATGTAGAGTAGAACAGGGGTGAGAAAGGAGAGGAGGCCAATCCAAGGACAAGGGAAGACTAATAGAGGGGAAAAGGAAAAGGGAGACTGATCAGGTATCGGCTCAGCTCCCACCCAAAGACCTCATCAGTACAGATGGAATGGGGCAGTGAGCCCAAAGAGTACCCTGGGCTCTTCTCTCCCACGGGTCAGGATTATGGGTGCATCCTTAGTACCTTCCAGGATATGAGCCACTCCAGGAATCTGGGGAGGTGATTGCTGGTTTCTGACCTGATTCCTAAATGGCTGCACTTCTGTCAGGGTTATGAGAATTATTTTCCTACACTAAATAGCTGGGACTACAGGTGCCCGCCACCACACCCAGCTAGTTTTTCTATTTTTAGTAGACATTGGGTCTCTCTTGCTCACGCTGTTCTTGAATTCCTGAGTTAATGCTATCCACTCTCCTAGGCCTCCCAGAGTGCTAGGATTACAGGCGTGAGCCATGGCGCCAAGTGGAATTATTTCATTCTTATTTCTAGGTATTTTGTTGCTCTCATAAATAAGGTCTCTTTCGCTGTATCTTCTAAATCAACACTAAACAAGAGAACTTTTTGCAATGATGGAAATGTTCTATAATGGCATTGATATAGGAGCCACTAGTCCTGTGTGGTTACGACAATTTAAAATGTAAGCAGTGTGGCTCGGTGCCTGTGACTCAACAGGCTAAGGCGCAGCCACATACACCTGAGCTGGCAGGTTCACATCCAGCCCAGCCCACCAAACAACAATGACGGCTGCAACCAAAAAATGGCCAGGTGTTGTGGCAGGTGCCTGTAGTCCCAGCTACTTGGGAGGTGGAGGCAAGAGACTCGCTTGAGCCCCGGAATTAGAGGTTGCTGTGAGCTGTGATGCCACAGCACTCTATCCAGGGGGACAGCTTGAGGCTCTGTCTCAAAAAAATAAATAAATAAATAAATAAATAAAGTGTAAGCAGTGTGATTAAGGAACTGAATTTTAAATTTTATTTTATTTTAATTACTTTCAGTTTAAAGTTAAATAGCCACATACAGTGTGGTTATCACATTGAACACTGCAGTTTAGCTATAAAAAAGTTTGTATACAGAAAGAGTATTTATGGGCAGCGCCTGTGGCCCAGTGGGTAGGGCACCGGCCCCATATACTGAGGGTGGCAGGTTCAAACCCAGCCCCGGCCAAATTGCAACAAAAAAATAGCCAGGTATTGTGGTGGGTGCCTGTAGTCCCAGCTACTTGGGAGGCTGAGGCAAGAGAATTGCCTGAGCCCAGGAGTTGGAGGTTGCTGTGAGCTGTGATGCCACAGCACTCTACCAAGGGCAATAAAGTGAGACTCTTTCTCTACAAAAAATAAAAAGTATTGCTTTTTGTATATTAATTTTATTCCCCATTTCCTAATCATCTTTTCTTGTTTATGGTAGGTTTTTTTTTTTTTTTTTTGTAGAGACAGAGTCTCACTTCATCGCCCTCGGTAGGTGCCGTGGAGTCACAGCTCACAGCAACTTCCAACTCCTGGGCTTAGGTCATTCTCTTGCCTCAGCCTCCTGAGTAGCTGAGACTACAGGTGCCCACCACAATGCTCGATTTTTTTGTTGCAGTTTGGCCGAGGTCAGGTTTGAACCCACCACCCTTGGTATATGGGACCAGTGCCCTACCCACTGAGCCACAGTCACCGCCTATAGTAGATTTTTAGTTGGTGCACTTAGGTTCTCTTAGAATAGAAACATAAGGGCTGGGTGAGGTGGCTCACACCTGTAATCCTAGCACTCTGAGAGGCTGAGGCAGAAGGATTCCTTGAGCTCAGGAACTTGAGACCAGCCTGAGCAAGAGTGAGACCCCGTCTTTACTAAAAATAGAGAAATTAGTAGGGTGTGGTGGCAGGCACCTGTAGTCCCCCCTACTCAGGACACTGAGGCAGGACTGCTTGAGCTCAGGACTTTGAGGCTGCTATGAGCTGGGCTGACACCACGGGCATTCTAGCCTGGGTGACAGAGTGAGACTCTGTCTCCAAAAATAAATAAATAAATATATATATAATTGACAAATAAAAATAATTTTACCTAATTCCTTTTCAATTTTTCCCACTTAATTGCATGGGCTAATGAAATTTATAGTGCATATTTATATTGGCCAATGAAATGTTATATAATAGTAGTGGTGATAGTACCTTTGCTCCTGACAGTAGAATTTCTTCCTTCTTTACATAAAAATTATACAAACAAGTGGCAAATGAAGAATTGTCCTACCTCCCAATCTTGCTCCTGCTCCTGTGTTTCCTGAGTACACTCATTATTTCCCAAGTTGGAAATCCAGACATCACCTTCATATACTTCCCTCTTCCTGCCTCCCCCATCAATTATATCTAATGTAACCAACTGCAAAATCAGTCCTTTTTTTTTTTAATAATTTTATTGAATCATAATTGTGTACATTGGTGCAATCATAGGGCACAATGTGCTTCATATACAATCATAAATATTTTGATCGTACTGTTAGAGATAGCCTTCATGGCATTTTCTTGATCACTATATAAAGACATTGATACTCTACATTTAATAAGTATCACCAGTACCCTGCTAAGATGCACCATAGGTGTGATCCCACTAATTGCCCTCCCTCCACCCATCCTCCCCCCTCCCCTCCCCTCTTTTTTTTTTTTTTTTTGAGACCCAGCCTCAAGCTGTTGCCCTGGGTAGAGTGCTATAGCATCACAGCTCACAGCAACCTCCAACTCCTGGGCTTAAACGATTCTTTTGCCTCAGCTTCCCAAGTAGCTGGGACTACAGGCGCCCGCCACAGCACCTGGCTATTTTTTTATTGTAGTTGTCATTGTTGTTTGGCAGGCCCAGGCTAGATTTGAACCCACCAGTTCTGGTGTATGTGGCTGGGGCCTCAGCCGCTTGAGCTAAGCCATATCAGCCCTCTTCTTTCCATCTCCACTGCCACCACCCCCGTCTGGTATGTTTTTCTTGGAACATTACATGAGCAGCCTCTCCATTAGTTTTCTTGCTTCTATTTTCATCCTCAATTCTTTCTCCACAGAGCAGATGATAGGGTCTTTCTTTTTTTTGGGCGGTTTTTGGCCGGGGCCGGGTTTGAACCTGCTACCTCCAGCATATGGGGCCAGTGTCCTACTCCTTTGAACCACAGGCGTCACCCGATAGGGTCCTTCTAAACTCTTCATCTATGCAGTTTTCTTTCTTTCTTTCTTTCTTTTTTTGGTTGCAGTTTTCTTTTCTTTTTTTTTTTTTTTTGGCTGGAACTGGGTTTGAACTCACCACCTTCTATATATGGAGTCGGCACCCTACTCCTTGAGTCACAGGCACCACCCCCTCTTCATCTATCTCATGGCTTCCCTACTTAAAACTCTTTAATGGCTTCCCTCTTCCCTTAGGATAAGGACCAAAATGCTTCGCATGGCCTCCAAGCCACTTGTACACCATCTGCCTCCACCTTCATCCTCAGCCTCAACTCATATCTCCTCCCTTCAAACTTTGTGCTCCAACCACTTGGGCCTTCTTTTTTTTTTGAGACAGAGCCTCAAGCTGTCACCCTGGAGAGAGTGCTGTGGCATCACAGCTCACAGCAACCTCCAATTCCTGGGCTCAAGCGAGTCTCCTGCTTCCGCCTCCCAAGTAGCTGGGACTACAGGCGCCCGCCACAACGCCCGGCCATTTTTTGGTTGCAGCCGTTATTGTTGTTTGGCGGGCCCAGGCTGGATTCGAACCTGCAAGCTCAGGTGCACATGGCTGGTGCCTTAGCCCGCTGAGCCACAGGCACCGAGCCAGATAGTGATAAGTATTTTTAAAAGCAATCTGACCCTTTTACATAAATAGGGTCAGAATATACTGTACACATATACCAGCACTTAAGAAGGTGAAGTTTGGACCTTCTTATTACAGGCTCATGCCTGTAATCCTAGTACTTCGGGAGACTGAGGCGGGAGGATCATTTGAGCTCAGAAGTTTGAGACCAACCTGAGCAAGAGAGAGACCAATCTCTACTAAAAATAGAAAGAATTAGTTGGGTGTGGTGGCAGGGGCCTGTAGTCCCAGTTACTAGAGAGGCTAAGGCAGGAGAATCCCTTGAGCCCAGGAGTTTAAGGTTGCTGTGCGCTAGGCTGATGCCACTGCACTCTAGCCTGGGCATCTGAATGAGAAAGGGAAAAAAAGAAAAGAAAAGAAAGTAAAGTGTGTTACTTCAAATTATGTTGGGCTGTGGCTGGGCTTCCCCTCAGCATAGAGGTCCTTGGGTCAGGGAAGCAAGAGGTCATTGCATAGTGCTCCCTCCCCTACAGTAGAAAATCTGTCTAGTTCTCCAGGTCCGGAATGAAGGTCGCATCGCTATCTCTGCCAGTTCTTTCCTGCTGGCTTCTCTGCTGGCTTCACCTATCAGTGAACAGCTATGATGAGAAAAGAGAAGTGAAGTCAACATATTGTTAGGCCAAATGGGGCATTCAGGAGGGATTTCCCCCCATTACATGATTCGTATTTTAAAATTCCCCCAGCAGGCCTGTGTTCTGTTCTGTTCTCTGAGGGTGGGAAGGGGGGTGCTGCCCTTGCCTGTGCCCAGCCACACAGGACTTCCAGGCGCCTCTTGGCCAACTCAGGTGCAAGGAATAGAGTTGTTGCTCGGGCAGCAACCTTGGCTCCCACCTCTTGTTTGAAAGTCCTGAGTGTCATTTTAAGACCTGGGCTGAATCGTGACTGTCTTCTGGTGAAGAGGTTGTTTGGTAAACTGGAGGGCCACAACATAAGGCCACAGGCAGCCCAGTGTCCCTGAGGAAGCATCAGAGCAGGGATTTCTAACCAGGGTGCCATGGCACACGGGTGTGTCATGAGAGGATCGTAGATGTGCTGTGAAAATTTGAAAGATCATTAATTAAATTATTTTCAAAAGACGTTCAAAACACATGGAGTATACCCTTTTCTAAACTCTTTGTTTTGATCAACATAATTTAAATGTTGGAAGTTTAAATGTTGTTATGGAAGTTTATAGGTTCAAGGGGGGCTGCGAGATAAAAAAATAAAATTGTTGAAAAACACTGCATTAGGGAGGAAGAACGAATGTCTAAGCCTAAGGAAGAGTGGCATTTTGACTTATTTACATTATGTATTAAATAAATGACTTGTAAACACTGAGCTTTTACTGCTGCTGCACCAAGCACTGAGGGGCGATCTGAGCAGAGATCGCCTGGTCAGACCTTCTTTGTGAGAAGGACAAGTGATCAGAGTACAGCTTAGGTTTGTGCAACTGACATTTTCTTTTCTAAGTGAGCCCAGGGCCATGGTCTTTGGGACAGGATGAACTTCGGCGTTCTCTTGGGCCCTGGGGGAAATGACAGCGCAGTGGTGTTGAACCAGAGGTTGGTAGTTGCACAGGGAAAGTGCAGCTCACATCTGAGCTTGAGAGTGTTAACTCCCTGGACCTAACACAAGATGACCTGAGCACAGATGTATAAAGTGTCTTCAGCCAGACATTCTGCAAGTGAGTGAGTCCTCTGAGGCTCATTTCCTCTGCTTAAAGAATGAGGGCTCCTCCTCCATGTTAAACTGGACCCTAGTGGTGAATGACAGGTGAGTTCTCTCATCTCCGGGCAGCCTGGGAGAGCAGCCACCCTTTTCCAGAGACCTTTCTGGAAGGCTCAGCTGCCTATCTGGTGCAGTCTTTGATCTTGGCCTGGGCCACAGAGCCTCCCAGAACTTTCCTGCTAGGATTTGGCTGCTTCTGGGAGTCAGAGTGACAAGACACCCTGTGAATACTGTCTTAGGGCAAGAGAACAACATTTCTGTCCTTTTTGTGAGGGACTGCTGTTTTCTCCTTTTCTCTCTTTCCCTCCTCAAGGGTCAGATCCTTTTCTGCTCAGGTGTCTGGTCTCAGATAAATGGTCTGATCCTCTTAAAAGCAATACCCCTCCTCTTGGGCCCTTCCCCTTCCCTGGTTTTAGCACGGGAGGATGTGAATTAGCCCCAGTTTGTCCCTTAGGGACCAATTCAGCTGGTAAAGCATTATTAATCCACCATCCCCAAAGAAATCCATTAACGAGCTTCTGGGCTGGGCATATGGTGTGAGGCAACCGGTGACTTCGGTCCTCTGTTGAAACTTTGGAGACATTGATTTTTAGACTCACAGGCGAGACTGAGAAGTGAGGCTCAGGGCAGGCTCTTCCCTGAAGCCTGTTTGGTGGGGGCCTTTTTATCTTATCAAGCTAAAAGCCCCAGGAATAGAAAGTTTTCCACTGGGGGAGGTGAAGGGGAAAGGATGCCTTCAGCTGGGAAGGAGAAGACATCCGTCAGTCTGTGCTGGTGCCAGAGCCCGAGGTCCCAGGTGCCTGAGGGGGGGTCGCACACAGTCCCGAGCCACCCCCCTCACCAGGCGGCACTCCACCCCTGACGCTAGGCCTGGAGAAAATCTATCGATCTCCTGCAGCGGGGATGACTGAAGGCCAGGAGGAGGAGGTGGCTGCTGCTTGCTTTGGAACAGTCACTGCATGGCTCCGGCGGCTCTTCCGCAGGCTCCCAAAGAGCCACTCTGTGTCTGAAAAGCTCCAGATCCTTCAGAGGCTCCGCTATGAGGCCAGGCGGGCTCAGGGTAGGTCCAGGCCCATGTGGCTGGGGGTGCTCAGGGGTGCTCGAGTTCTGACGTCTCTGCTAGTGCCCTTTCCCATGGAAAGGGAGTACAGGATTGTTCTGCAGCCTGGTATTTAATGCTGAACTCCACACTACTCCTTGGCCCTTCTGACTGTGCAGGAACCAAGCTCAGGTACTGTCGCCTTGCCGGGTTTAGTTGAAGAGCCAAGCTGAAAGGACAGGGTCAACCTGTTTCAATGGCTTAGTGTTGGCCGTGGATTTGAACAACCATTCCTTGGCTGAGAATTAGGGCTAAGCAGTCATCTTAATCAGGGTCCCTGAGCTGGTAGAAGATAGATACCTTGAATGGCCACTGTTTCAGATTCTGTCTATCCTGAGGGGGCGTCAGACCTTGCCAAGCTGCTGAGTCAGCCTTCCAGAAACTTGGGAGCAATAAGATCTCACTTGCGTGATTAGCGGAGGTGAGGGTGGGGCCCTAAGGAGCAGGCTGTGTAGAGCTAGAGCATAGCAGGTCAGGAGCACCAGCTCAGGCAGTGACTGGACCACTGATTTCCTTCCCAAAGTACTAATTAGGGTGAAAACAAGCCTTGCCTGGGGAGGGATAACAGACAGAATAGGGGTGAGTGAAAGGCAGAAGAGACAATGGCAATGCAGATTATCAAAGTACCTTAGGCTGTCCTTTCCCCCACTTTTCAAAGAAAGGAAATTTGAGACCAACAAAAGGCCCTGTTGGTGGCAGCACCAGAACTGGGAATCTGGGGCACCTGCCTTCCAGCCCTGGGTTCCTTCTGCCGTCTACAGCATCTTGTGTTTCTGTAGCACTCTCTACTGAAGACTCAGAGCATTTAGGTTAGTTTGTTTTTGATATCCTTTATTCCATCCAGATCCCAGTGTGGTAGGAATGGGAAAGGGATTATTCTGTTTTACAGATGAGGCTGCTCAGAGAAGGCAGAGCCCTTGCTAAAGGTCATTGCTACATAGTGAGGTCTGGAGCCCGCTTCCTTCCCATGGTTGACAGTCTTGGGAGCACACACTTTGGAACTCTCCCTAAAGATCCCCACTTCATTTGTCTCCACACTGTTCCCATACACTTTTAGGAATAGGTGGGGATCCAAATAGGTCACCATGTTAAGTCTTAGGGATGGAGCTAAAATCAGGTGACATCTCTGATAAGTTTTTGGAAGCAGTTTCCAAACCGTAAGATTTTGACTGTGAAAAGTATAATTTTTCTGATTAAGGCTTTACCTTTCGAGAAGTGAACATTTTAATTCATCTAGACCTAATCCTACACTTTAGCCAGCCCTGAATAATTTATGCTCATCAATAGCCTAATAATACATCCTGTAACCTTCATTGAGAAGAGAGCTGGACACTGACTTCCTAATTTAAATGCTTACTAGTTGGGGGTGGTGCCTGTGGCTCAGTGAGTAGGGCGCCGGTATATGAGTGAACATGCCACCTCCATATACTGAGGGTGGCGAGTCAAACCCGATCCCGGCCAAAACTGCAACAACAACAACAAAATGCTCACTAGTGCATTCATGTCCATCCTCTCCTTTCTGTTCTCATTCTCTCTTTAAGAATTGTTCAATAGATCATTTTCTTGCCCTTTGCTATTCAGCCCAAGGAGTTATAGATTTAATAAAATCAATCAGGCCTAGAGTGGCGGCATTAAGGTCAGGGCAGACACTAAACTTCAGCTATGATGAGTTTGCTTAGCTGTGTTAGTGTTTGGGCTTAATTGATGGAAGAGGAAGGAGAAAACCCAATGCTGGCAATGAAGGGAGTGTGGACTGCAGACCATGGACTTCTGGAATGTCTTTTTCTTCCTCACAGGACTCTATGAATTGCCTGGAGTGTGGCATTTAAGAAAATGGGCTTGGAAGCCAGGCATGATGGCTCACATCTGTAATCCTACCACTCTAGGAGGCTGAGGCAGATGGATTGCTTGAGCTCAGGAGATCAAGACCAGCCTGAGCAAAGTGAGACCCTGTCTCTACTAAAAATAGAAAAATTGGCTCGGCACCTATAGCACAGTGGTTATGGTGCTAGCCATATACACCAAGGGTGATGGGTTCAAACCCAGCCTGGGACAGCTGAACAACTAAAACCAAAAATAGCCAGGCATTGTGATGGGCACCTGTAGTCCTAGCTACTTGGGAGGCTGAGGCAAGAGAATCACTTAAGCCCAAGAGTTGGAGGTTGCTGTGATCTGTGATGCCACAGCACCCTACCAGGGGTGACATAGTGAAACTCTGTCTCAAAAAAAATGAATAAGTAAAAATAGAAATATTAGCTGGGCATGGTGGCAGGTGCCTGTAGTCCCAGCTACTTGGGAGGCTGAGGGAGGAGGATTGCTTGAGCCCAGGAGTTCGAGGTTGCTGTGAGCTGTGCTGAGGTCATGGCACTCTAGCCCAGGTGACAGACCAAGACTTCTGTCTCAAAAACAAAAAAAAAGGCCTAAAGCTAGGATGACTTGAACCTGGAATTAACCCTTCCTGACTATTGGGCCTTCCTCCTAAAGATTAACCTGCCTGAGCTTCAGTTTTTTTCAAGTATAAAATGGGGCAGAGAATCTTGACCCCAAACTGGTGTTCAGTGGATTAAACATGACCTTGGATATGAAACAGCAGGAGTGCAGAGTGGGCCCCCACTTTGGGAGCTGCTGTCACAGAATGCTCCTGGAACAGCTGCACTGGTGGGTTATGCAGACAAGCCTCCAACAGTCTGCTATCTGCTCTTCCGTTGCACCTGCACTAAGGTGGGCTGCCTGTGTCTTGGTGGAAGAGGTTGGGTTAGAAGGTTGCCCAGGCAAAAGTGGAGAAAGGAATCTTACACCACTCCCCAGAAAAATTCCTGTCATTGCGGTTACCACACCACATGATTAACAGGCAGAACCAGAATAGCCCACCAGGCATCCTTAGGTGTTAAGCAGGCATGTCGCTAAGGAACAAGTCATATGTCATTTTAAAATGCTGTTTGGGTGTCAGCAGGAGCAGGCCTGAGTCTTTCCAGAAGTCTCCGGTGGTCCTGGCTATAGCAACAGAACTGTAAAGAAGCCTTTGTGTGCCTCCAGCAGAGAGGGCCTCCAACGTAATCTATTTACTTTTCTTCTCGCTGAAAGTCTGCTTTCACCCTGCTGATAATCAGCATTTTGAATGGCTGCAAGTGACATCAAAGCAGGTGTGGAAAAACCAGTTGGATGCAGTGGCCTGGTTGTCCCCAGAGAACTGAACCTGCCTGCTCTCCTGGCCTCCTGTGGAGAAGTGAATTTGCCTGCTCTCCTGGCCTCCCATGACCTCCAGGCACATGGACTGGGCATACCTGTACACACTCTCCATGCACATCTGTGCTCCTGCACAGGCCTCATCTGCCAGCCTGTTGTCTGCATGCACTTTGCAAGCCTATTTCGCTGCCCTTATCTTTGGCAGCTGTAGGTCACTACCAAAAATATACTCCAGCTTAGCAAGAGGCTTTTTCTTGCCCCTTCTCAGGTGTTTCTGCTTTAAAAACAAAAGTGCTCCCTCCCCATGTGTGCCCCTCATTCCTAGAACCTGGCTTGGCGCCTCCTTTTGTCTTTCCAGTGGCCCCGAGCCTGGGCCTGAGGCACCTCTGCTGCTTTGTTTCTCTTACACCCAGAGTGAAATGACACATGCCAAGAGGAGGGGCCCCTCCTGAGCAGGTCTGGGGCCCAGAAGGTTTCTGACAGCTCCACACTGACTTGTTGCTATTTGTTAAATTCCCTTAAACCCAACTGTCTGCAGTGTTTTAAAATAGTTTTCATTCCTTAAGGTGCTCTGGCAGATGTGATTTCCTTTTTTATTTGGTGACAGTTGAAATAGGATATATCTCCTTTCTCTCTCTGCCATACACTTCTTTCTGTTACACACAGCCTTTGCATATAACTGGCTGTCCTTTGGAGCAGTTCTTGACCCATGGCAGGCTCTCAAGAGATACATGTGGAATGAACACTTGCACGCATACATCAAAAACTGGTAAGAAACTGGGTAGATGTGAAAGACAAGAGATATGACCGCATTGAAAAGGTTAATATGCTTTTTGCGTCTCTCTGTACAGGTGTCCTAACAGTCGACTATACCTTAATTGCCTTGTTCAAAAATTGTGCTGTGTCTTCTTCCTGCCTGGCCACACCCTAAATACAGCTTGGACCTTTTCCATATTGTGTTGGAAGGTCTAGGTGACAAATCTCCCACACCCACTTGCTTGTAAGGAATAAGGTCCATTTGGCTCGTTCATCCCAGCACCTGCCTTACACCATTTGCTTCTACAGTTTCCCCCCACACCTACTGCCTCTTACCATTCTTGGCCAAGGAGAGATTCTCAGGGGTGCTCTGTGGTAAGCACTAATGATCTGTGGACTCTCCCACTTCTTTCTTCTCCGTCTATATTTTCTCCTGATTGTCACTGTCATCGACAAGTCTACTGTATGAGGCTACAAAGCCACAGTATAAAAAGGCCTGTAGGCTAGGAATGTATCTCTTTAAGGTGTGTACAGGGTCATGGGGAAACATAATGTATATAAAAGAACATAAATAACCCCCCAAAATCAAGTCAACCCCAAAATGAATTAAGAGACAAAATTGAAAATAGTTTAGCTATTGTAAGAGGAGTGAATCAGTTTAAAAATAGAGCTAATGTCAGACAACTGCATTGTGCATTCTGGTTAAAACAATGCGAATGTTATAAACATTGGAAGAGTAATAAAGCCCTCAGAATGGGAGAAAACATTCGCAAGTTATGCCTCCGACAAAGATTCAATAACCAGAATACACAGAGAACTCCAACATATTTGCGAGAAAAGAACAAGAGATCCCATCACAGGATGGGCAAAAGATCTGAAAAGAAACTTTCTTGCTTTTTTGTGCTGACTATAACCTCTAGTACATTGTTAAGCAAAAGCAGTAAGAGGGGACGGCTTTATTTCTAATATTAAGGGGAAAAGATGCATTCAGTTTTTCATCATTTAAAATGTTAGATAGTTGTTTCATAGATACCCTTTAGTAGGTTAAAGAAGTTTCTTTCTAAGGTTGTTTAGGTATTTTTCTCTTTTACCATAAATTAGTATTGGATATTTTTAAGTGCTTTGGTGGCATACGTCAACATGATTCTGTGTTTTTGACCTTTATTCTATCAGTATGGCATGTTACATTAATCGATTTTCAAATGTTAAACTAACATTGAAATTCTGAAATAAACACATTTGGTCATGGTAAACATACATTTTTATACATTACTAGACTTGACTTGCTAGTTTTGTTAAGAATTTTTATGTCTAAGTTTATGAAGGATGTTGATCTGTAAGTTTCTTTTATTTTTTTTGGTATCATGGTAATACTAGCATGATAAAATGAGTTGAGACATTGAGGAGTGTTTCTTTTTTTTTTTTTAATTGAATCATAGCTATGTACATTAGTGCAATCAAGGGGCACAATGTATTGGTTTCATATGCAATCTGAACTATTT
>CAUYON010093176.1:0-23987 GCA_963573935.1 Arctocebus calabarensis
GGAGGTGTCTCTCCCAGATCAGACCCTGGCAGAATCACTCTGTTGTTACTGGATCTTTGTAGGGAGTGACCCTGTGTTTCTAATGATTTCTCAAACCCTGCAGGGTGGAGAGCTTAAATCCTCCTCAGCCTGCTTAGAAGACCCTTTAAGTTGCTAACTTGGGCTAAGCCGAAGCTTTCCCAGGAAAGCGATGTGGCTGGGATACTCCTTGAGTGGCTATCCACTTACCCAGTGTGCCAAAACCGGTCTCACCCTATTCCCCTGAGGGCTAAGGCTGCAAGGCGTCTCAGTCCCCGCCTTTAGGCTGCTCAGTCACTAGATTACTTGCTCCCGCCCAATGCCTGTTCTGTGACCCTGAGGGTGGAGCTTGCCAGGGCAGTTCTCCCACAATGGCTCCACACAGCCCACCCCCAAACACTGGCAGCTCTTTCTGGCTTGGCGGCCCAATCTCGGGCCCCAGACAACACTCAAAAAACCCCGCACTCCTGCCTGAGTTCTCCCAAGGCAGTTCAACCAAGTACCAAGTCCAAAAGAAACCCAAACGGCTCACAGGCAAGGCCCTTCCAGCCTGCAGTCCTACTGCTGCCCCACCCACTGCTGCCGACAGGATCAGACCGAAGGAACAGATGCAACCACTTGCCCAATCTCCGCCACTTTAGCCTTCCTCAGGGTGTCCAGAAGCCTCGCGCTGTCTCCCTGTGTCCCCAAAGGGAAGTTTCTGGGCAGATCCTGCCTGGCAGAGATGCCTGAAGTCCTCTCTCCCCAGTCTCACCGTGCCCAGCCACAAGGAAGCTGTTACTCGTCCGCCATCTTGCTCCACCTCTGTATATTAACCTTCTATCCTGCAAGATTGCTATAACCATTCTTCTTTTAAGAATTTTATTTTATTTTATTTCATTTTTTTGCAGGTTTTTTTTTTGTTTTTGTTTT
Organism: Arctocebus calabarensis; assembly: GCA_963573935.1. Taxonomy (NCBI): domain Eukaryota; kingdom Metazoa; phylum Chordata; class Mammalia; order Primates; family Lorisidae; genus Arctocebus; species Arctocebus calabarensis. The sequence continues at coordinate 931 of CAUYON010093176.1, forward strand.
TGTTTTGGCTGAGGCTGGGTTTGAACCCACCACCTCTGGCATATGGGGCCGGTGCCCTACTTTCTGATCCACAGGGGCACCGACTCCATATACCAAGGGCTGCAGGTTGAAACCTGACCCCGGCCGAACTGCATCAAAAATTAGCCGGGTGTTGTGGTGGGTGCCTGTGTCCCAGCTACCTGGGAGGCTGAGGCAAGAGAATCACTTAAGTCCAAGAGCTGGAGGTTGCTGTGAGCTGTGACTCCACAGCACTCTACTGAGGACAATAGAGTGAAACTCTGTCTCCACAAAAAAAAAAAAAAATGAAGAATTTTATTTTATTATTTTTTATTTCTGAATATTAGAGGAATACAAATGTTCTTGCTACATAAATTGCCTTTGTACAGTTTGAGTCACAATTAAGATGTGCCCATCATCCAGAAAGCCATAATTGTTCTTTAGTTGCAAGATGTTTTTTGTTGAATCCTTGGATTTTCTGTATAGACAATCATGTCATATTCTAACAAAGACAGTTTTATTTCTTCCTTCCTGCCTAATTTTTATATATTTTCTTTTCTTACTTACTCCATTAGCTAGGACTTCATTGAGTACAAAGTCAAAAAGCTGTGGTCGAAAGGAGACATCAAGACTTTGTTCTTGATCTTTTTTGGAAACTTCTAGGTTCTCAACTAGATGACCCCTAAAGATGATGCTTTTTTGTAGACACTAGTTATCAAATCAAAGTTCCTTTCTTTTCCTAGTATACTGAAAAATTTTTATTGTGAAGGAATACTGGATTATTTCAAATGCTTTTTCTGCATCTATTGATATGATTATGTGTTTTCTCTTTTTTTTTGGCCTATTTATGGATGATGAATTATAGTAATTAATTTTTGAATATTGAATTATCCTTGCACACCTAGAAAAATTCCACTTGTTCATAGCAAAACAAGAATTTATACAGTGTTGAATTGGATTTGGTGATATTTGGTAGTTTTAATTTAATTTTTGTATATATGTTTATGAATATATTGGTCTTTAGTTTTATTTTCTTCCTTTGTCTGGCCTGGACATTAGGATAATGCTGGCCTCATAAAATGAGTTAGGAAGCTTTCCCTCTTCTTCTGTATTCTGAAAGAGATCACAGGTTAGAGATAACTGGTTTAATTTCTTTCTTAAAAGTTTGGTAGAATTTACCAGGGAACCAATATTGGCTTGGTGCTTTCTATTTTGGAAGGTTATTCATCATTGATTTCCTTTTTTTTTTTTTTTTGATTGAGATTCTTTGAAAGTATAAAGAATTAGGTTACTACTGATTATATTTGTTAGATAAAGTCCCTCTTATAATTGTGTCCCACCCCCATCATGACCATACATGTAAATACATCATGACCACTCATCCCCCTCATACCTCCCTTCTCCCTACTTGCTCATTCCCCTAACCATCCTGTATATTAGCTGATCTACTGCCTTCATATTAGAATAGAGTACATTGGATTCTTTTTTTTTTTCAGTTTTTGGCCGGGGCTGGGTTTGAACCCGCCACCTCCAGCATATGGGACCAGAGCCCTACTCCTTTGAGCCACAGGCACCGCCCAGTATATTGGATTCTTGCTTCTCCATTCTTATGATGCTTTATTAGGAAGAATGTGTTCCACTTCTATCCAGGTTAATACAAAAGAAGCAAAGTCTCCATCTTTTTTGGAGGCTAAGTAATATTCCATGGTATACATACACACACACACCACAGTTGTTAATCTATTACTTGGTTGGTGGGCATTTCGGTTGTTTCCACATTTTGGCGATTGTAAATTGAGCTGCAATAAACAGTCTAGTGCAAATGTCCTTATGATACAATTATTTTTTTTCTTCTGGGTAGATGCTTAGTAATGGGATTGCCGGATGAAATGGGAGGTCTAATTTGAGTTCTTTGAGGATTCTCCATACTTTCTTCCAAAAAGGTTGTATTAATTTGTAAAACTGTTCCCTTTTCTTAACATTCACACTAGCATCTTTAGCTTTGAGACTTTGTAATGTGGACCATTCTCACTGGGGTTAGATGATATCTCAGGGTGGTTTTGCATTTTTCTGATTAGGAACGATAAGTATTTTTTCATAAGTTTGTTAACCATCCATCCTTTTTCTTTATAGAAGGTTTTATTTATCTCTCTTTCCCAGTGGTACAAGGGATTATTGGGTCATTTTTGTTGTTGTTGATTAACTTGAGGTCTCTATAGATCCTAGTTGTCAAGTTTTTCTTTGATTAATAATATGCAAATATCTTTTCCCATTCTGAAATTTGTCTGTTTGCTTTGCTTAGCTGTACAGAAGCTTTTTAGTTTAATTAAGTTCCATTTATTTATTTTTATTGTTGGTGCAATTAGCATAGACATCTTCTTCATAAAGTCTTTTCCCAAGCTGAAATCTTCAAGTGTTTTTCCTATGCTTTGAGGATTTTTATTGTTTCATGCCTTAACTTTAGGTCTTTTATCCCTCTTGAATCAATTTCTGTAAGTGGTGAGAGGTGAGTGTTCATTATCAATCTTTTACATGTGGATATCCAGTTCTCTTAGTACCATTTTTTGAATAGGGATTCTTTTCCCCAGTGTATGTTCTTGTTTGATTTATCAAGGTCAGGTGGCTGTAAGAGGTTAGTTTCATCTCATGGGTTTCTATTCAGTTCCAAATGTCAATGTTTCTATTTCTGTACCAATACCAAACTGTTTTGGTCACTATGGGTTAGTATAGCGGGCAGTCTGGTCAGGTGATGTCCCCAGCTTTGATTTTATTACTAAGAATTGCCTTGGTTATGCGAGATTTCTTTTGGTTCTGTACAAAATGAAATGTGGAATAATTTTTTCCAAATCATGAAAGTATGATGATGGTATTTTAATGAGGATTGCATTGAATTTGTAGATTGCTTTGGGTAGTAAAGACATTTTCACAATGTTGATTCTTCTCAGCCATGAGCGTAGTATCTTCCTCCATTTGTTAATATCTTCTGCTATTTTTTTCTTAGTGTTTCATGATTGTCTTTGTAGAGGTATACATCTTTTATTAGGTATATTTCTATGTATTTCATTTTTTAAAAAGCTACTGTGAAGGAACTGTGTCCTTCATTAGCTTCTCATCTAGGTTATTACTGGCATATACAAAGGCTACTGATTTGTGGACATTGATTTTATGTCCTGAGATATTGTTGAATTTTTCAATCACTTCCAGCCGTCCTGTGGTTTAGTCTTTGGGGTTCTCCAAGTATTAGATCATATCATTGGTAAAGAGTGAGAGTTTGACCTCCTTTGCACCTATTGAGATGCCCTTTATTTCCTTCTCTTGCCTGACTTTATTGGCCAGAATGTCCAGCACTATGTTGAATAGTAGTGGTAATAGAGGACAACCTTATCTGATTCCAGTTCTAAGTGGAAAGACTTTCAGTTTTACTCTATTCAGTATAATATTAACTGTGGGTTTGTCATAGATGGCTTCATCATATTAAGAAATGTGCCACCTACTAAATTCTTAAGTGTTCTATTGTGACTGTTGTTTTTGAAAACAATTAGATTTAATGAAATGACATTATCAAAATGCAGAAAAGACTATTAAAGATAAATTAAAACATAAAACACCAAAATTGAAAGTTAGGGCTGAAGCATCTTAACTGGTGTAGCTGCTGAAATAAAATAGGGTACAAAAGAAAAAAATTCAAATTAATGAATTCTACCTTCAATATAAAATAAACATATAGGGGAAATGGCAGAAGGTAAGAAAGAAGCTATAAAAATCTTCAACTTTTCTTTTTACAAAGACGCCTTCTCTAGTACTCAAAAACTTATTGTACATTTAAAAATAATTAATTATACTATTACAATGGAAATATTAATAGTAAAATAGGAATAAAATAGGAGTTTAGATTATACCAAATAACAAATAGAATAAAATTATCTCTATAAATAATGACATGTCTCAAATCCAATTGATTAAATGTATAAAACACATGAAATATAGCTTTTAATTAGTAAAATAAAAAATATAAATACTATAGGCTATAGGTTAAAAAAGTACTCAGGATTCTGATGTTATTATTATGTTAATTTTTTCAATATGAGGTCATATCAACATTTCTCATTTTGAAGAAAAATGACATTATGATCTGGTTATAGAGCAAGTCTAAATTCAGGGACTGTTATACTCCCCACAGATCTCTACCTTGAGTTTGTAAAATTATAACTTAAAAAAAGATATGAAATAAATATTCAGTTTGGAATTATAAAATATTAAGGATAAGAATAAAATAAATAAAAACAAATTCTCAATATCTTGTTCAGGATTACTGCCAAAGTAGATGAATAATCTATAAATATTAATCACAGTATTTGTCTAGTCACCCTTACACTATTTTGTAAAGTATTAATGTGATAAAAGTGGACAATATTGATGCTAATTGTTATTTAGATTTTCAGATTATATATTAGAGTTGTCTATCAGATAATTTTAGTGGCTTAATAAGCTAACTCTTGACTGATTAGTATATTAATATAATGGTTAATATATATTTAAACTATTCACATAGTAGATAATGTCTTTAGAAGAGTGATAAATTTTATAGTTGCTATAAATGAAAATTGCCAGCATAAGTCTATCCTAATAAGATTTCATATATTTTGTCATTATATTTATTTTATAAGCTTACTTTGGATATAACAGAAAAACACAACATGAAATTAAGCAGTCTTTTGAAAGCTTTGTTTTCCTTTATTTATAGCAGTTGAAGACATCCTAGGAGTATTTATGAAAATGAATACAATAATATAGGAAATACAATAGTAAAAAGTCGATATTATGCATCATGTTTTTGAACATCTTTTTGAATGCTTGCCATCTCAATTTTATCAAGCTCTGTGCATAATTGAAGTGTTGGAAGCATCATTTCCCATCATCATTGGGTTTTTAACATCTACTCAGAGTATTTCCCTGGTTATAAATGTATTTGATACTACAGCAGATGAAATTTTTCTTTAGTTACATATTAACTTGCCATTTCCCTAGTGCTTTGTTTTAATATATTGAGTTTGGTTTTATATACAATCCATGCCCATCTACCTAAGCCATGCTGAACTACATTTCAAAAATATAAGCTATAAAATTTAATAAAATATTTTAAAGAAATGATGTGCTTTTAGTCACCACCTAGGAAATAATTTTGACAGGCTATTTGTCATAGAAATTTTGTGATACTAGATATTGAAATTATCTTCATTCTGTTTGTTTTGTTATATTCTTTATAGTCAAAGCATATCTGATTAATATGTTTTTGATTTTTTTATATGCTTTCCTTAAATAATATTTTTCATATGCCTCTTCCAATTCAGTTGGCCCTCCGTATCTTTGGGTTCTGCATCCATGGGTTCAACAAATTGCGAGTTGAAAATATTAGGAAAAGAATTGCATCTGTACTGAACATAAACATGCATTTCTTTCTTATTATTATTCCATAAACAATGAAGTATACCAGCAATTTACAAAGCATTTACATTGTAGTAGGTATTATAAATAATCTAGGAATGACTTAAAGTATGGGAAAATGTTCATGGCTATATATGAATGCTTCACCATTTTGTACAGGGACTTGAACATCCATGAATTTTGGTATCCATGGAAGGCCTAGACCCAATTCCCCATAATACTGTGGGAAGACTGTGTATGTGTGTGTGTATATATTTACATATATTTATACATGTATATTTTAATTTGTTGTTAGCCTTTTTGAATATCTTAAAAATTATATTTAATTTACTACATAATCTAGACCCAGTTTACCATGGTTCCTTTTTTTTTTTTCTTTCTACACCTTCCTGTTAAAATAGACCAACGTGTGTTGGGAGTACACTATTTCCTAAGGGAATAAATATAGTCTACATAACTGTAGTAGGATACAATAAACTTGTACTAAAAAAGTAATTACCTTCTGAGAATTAAACCCATGAAATACTCATATAACAAATATGGTTAGAGGTTTGTGCTAGAGATTATTTAAGACAGGGAATACTTCAATATTTGCATAATACAGCAATAATTTGATATTGGATATCCTCCACCCCCAATCATTTGAAGTTAGATTTAGAGGATATTGGAACAGATGTTGCAGTGACTAATTAATAACCAAGACCTCCTAGGAGAGGAGCAGATATATGTTTTTCATTTGTTTGTTATGTTTTGTTTTTTGGCGTTTTCTTGAGACAGGAAATTGTGCTATCATTCAGGCTGGAGTATGGTGGCTTGATCATAGGTCACTGCAGCCTTGAACGTCTCAGTTCAAGCAATCCTCCCACCTCTGCCTCTCTCATACTGCAGGTATGTAACACTATGCTTTTTAAATTTGTATTACTATTTATAGGGACAAGGTCTACCAATGATTGCCCGGACTTGTCTTGAAGTTCTGGTCTTGAGCCATCCACCTGCCTTGACTTCTCAAAGTTTTGAGAAGGTGTAGGGATCCCCTATGTCCCACGGATATCTATGTTTTTAAAGAATGCCTTATGTAAATTAGTTCCATTATAAACTGTGGAGATTTGTAAGAAATTTAACTCATGTATCTTTATTTTGTTCATTTGTGTGTGCGAAGTTATTTTTCCTGAACTTTTAGAAAGTGTCTTGGCTTAGATACCTTGTCTCATTTCACAGATCTTTTTCTTATACATATGTCTGTTTAGCAATAAAAAATATAAATATATATATGGGTCAGGCACAGTGACCCACACCTGTAATCCTAGCACTCTAGGAGGCCAAGGTGGTTGGATCACTTGAGCTCATGAGTATGAGACCAGCCTAAGTAAGAGTGAGACCTCGTCTCTAAAAAAATAGCCCAGCTGAGTACATTGGATACTTTTTCTTCCATTCTTGAGATACTTTGCTAAGAAGAATATGTTCCAGCTCCATCCATGTAAACACAAAAGAGGTAAAGTCTATTGGGCTGCAATAAACCTCACCCACAGTTTAACCTTAGACCTGAAATGTGGGGCATCCGCTAGGCAATCTGAAGCCTCAGTCTACTCCCTAGTTTGGCAAGATTGGGAACCAACAGGTTCGTCTGTTATTGAGACTCCCAGAATGACCTCTGAGCAGGTTATTAAATTATGGGTGGTCTGGGAGGTCTCTGAGACCAAAGCCTAACATGCCTAAGGCCTTTATCAGTTACTGATGGCTTCCATTCAGTGTCTGCTGATCAGGTGTCTAGAGGTTTACTTAAAGTTACTTAATCTTCAACTCTCTGTGATAGGAATTATCCTCAATTTGCCAACAAATTTTGGCCTAGCCCCACGGTAGTGGCGTTAGTATTTGAACCCAGGCAATTTGACTCCATAATCATCTCCCTGAACCTAAACTCAGGAAGAGGAGTCAGTGTAGTGAAAAGAAGGGATAGTGTGAACAAACAAGGGTTCAGCTGGGAATTAAGCTCTCTGTGGGCAGTGATTCAATTAAGGAAGATTAGTGTCCACTCCCAGACCTGAATATAAAGACCACAGCTTAAAAATTAGTGATTCTGGGTGGCACCTGTGGCTCAAAGGAGTAGGGCGCTGACCCCATATGCTGGAGGTGGTGGGTTCAAAGACAGCCCCGGCCAAAAACTGCAAAAAACCCTAAAAATTAGTGATTCTGCTGCAAACTCTGAAAGATAGGCAGTGTATGCTAAGCATGGATACATTATTTTATGGGGGTTAAAGGTCTCTGATGAGTTTACTATTCATGCTACATGATCCTGAAATTGTGTTTTCTGAGGTTCCTTTTGTCAACTGACTTGTTTTATAGATGGTGATGGCAGGATGAAACGATGTAGAAAATGGTTTTTACGGATTTGTGTCTTGACTTTATTGACCCTTTGCCCTATCTTAGGACAGAATAGTAGTATTTGTGTTTATCCTTAGAGTAGACTTTCCTGTCCTGCAACAGTGAGATAAGGTGCATGTTAGGGGAGGTACCAGGAATAACTGGGTGTGGGAAGACAGGACCTGAAATAGAATGTGGAAGGGAGGAGAAGAAAAAAGAAACAGGAGAGCTGAGGTAAGGGGTCTCCTTGGCTTTTCCCATGGAAACAGAAACCTGTGTTTATGGGGTGTTTTTTAAGTTACAGACCCTACCAATAACCCCAGAAGTAGACGTGGTGTGTAAAGGTTGAATGAAGATTTAGTCACAAGACTTGTAACATTTAGTACGGTGAACTACTGAATATCCACGTTTGGGACTGAGAAAGTCAATTCTCAGATTCGAGAGGAGCCTTAGGCATCATGAACTCCCCTGTCCTCTGTCCTGGAAAATTCCCTCCTTACCAAGACATCTTTTTTTATTGTACTTCTATAAACAATTTTTCCTTGTATCCAGCCAATTTGTGCTTTCTTCTGATTGCTTTTTCGTTTTGATTTTTTTCCCTTTTGCTTTTGTATGTGACATCCCCTTAAGTATTTACCAATATAGCTAATCTTCCTATGCCATGCTCTCTCTCCTGCTTTTCCCTCTAACCTAGCCATAGAGTCTCATCTCAAGAAGCCACATTCCTAGTGCTTTCAATACTTGTTCATAAGATGTGGTTGCAAGTCTTCACAACTCCCCTGGTTGCTCTTCATTGGATCTGTACAAGTTTATCAGTACCTTTTTTAAAACACTAGAACTAAACACAAGAGTCAGAGGGAGTAGGACTTGTCTCTTCTTTCTATATTCTTGTGTTAGGTTAGCTCAGTCCCAACCCCCCTACCCTCACCCCCACCTTCTTAAAACAATGACAAACACATGTACAAGGCAGGACTTTCAAACTTCCCTTTCTGGATTTATCTTTTTATTCAAAATTTAAGTTTGGAATAGCCTTTCTGACACTTTCATAGTACAGAAGTATCAAATTTACAATCCAAATTATGTGCTATATATACTTACTATATTTCACAGCTTTTTAAAAAATACATTCCACAGCTTTATAGACACGAATAGGTTTTATCAGTGTCCTAAGTTAGCATACAGGCCTAAGGTTTTAGACAGTTTATGAGAGAGTCAAACATCTGTTTTATCAAATTCTTATTGCTGCTAAGTTGACCTTCCTAATTATATCAATGCCCAGATCCAACATAAATCCCTAAGGACTCAATACCACTCAATAATATTTGGGCTATGTTTTCAATACAGTAGCCACTAGCATTATGTGGCTACTGAATACTTAAAATTAATATTTTTTAAAATGTAAAATACTGCATTGACAATGTTTTGTTGATTACATGTGTTAAAGAAAAAATTATTTAATGATACTTGTTAAAACTTGGTAATAAAGGCTCTATTCAGGACCATCACAATAGGTATGGGGACCATCGTAATGAGAATTGTACAGTGAAGGAGAGAGATTGGACTCAACTGAGACTACAACATGGGCAAGGGGAATGTATAGCTGAGGGGGGAGGGTTGGTGGATAGAAAGAGGACACATCTGGGATAAGGGAGATTCTGGCTAAACCTATGCAACAGGATTCTTGCTGAATACAAGACATAATGATCAGATGTCCTCTGGGAAAAGGTGAAAAATGAGGATCTCGAACAGATATCTATGATGATCAGATGTTTCACTAAAACTGGATTTTACGAGGAAGTACGCCTAGGGGAAGGTTCAGAAACCTGACTAAAAATTGGCCAAGCAAAGAAATTTTGTGACATATTGAAGTGATAATATTGTGGATATATGTTTGGTTAAATAAAACACATTTTAAATTTTATTTCACATCTTTTTTAAAATGTAGCTAATAGTAAACGTAAATAACATATATGGCTCCTATTATACTATTTCTCGGATACCACTCCTATTAGAAAGTGTTGTATAGGCACTCAGTGTCAGAACACTTCAGCTGAATTGGTGAGCTTGAAGCCCCCACAGATCATCTTCTACTAGGATTTAGTTTACTTTGTTCTGTGGTTGTTTTTTTGTCTTTAGTAGTTTTTAGTGGTTTTTTAATCACACCACATACATAGTATATTTAATTTTCTTGTGTCCTTGTATACTAATAATGAATACAATACCAAAATTTGAAATTTTGACAAAATCTGATGAATTATGACTCTTTGACGTATATACATTTATATCTGCAAATATGTAGTTTCTACAATTTTGTTTTGTGAATCATATTCTGACTTCCCCTTCTCACTTAATCATATGCCCAGGAACTTGGGTTTTATTATTTATATGAATGAAAACATCTTTTCAAATAGTATAATCATGTTCACATTTAAAGGAATTTGAACTTATATTTTGTGTTAACAAAGCACTCTTTCATTTAATTATAGGAAATTATCTAGATCTGAGCATACTTTCAGTCTAACGATGTTAAACCATTAGTGAGATTTTTAACTGCTTATGGGAAAGGGCTGTGTTCTTTCTCTTATTAACTACAATTGCTCTTTTGTAATATATTCATTGCTGAGGATTATCTTTTTTTTTTTTTTTAAGATTTTCTAATTCAGATGTTTTTACTTGTTAATTCAAATGCTTCTAGTATTACCAGACTTGAGAAAATCTAGAGCCATAAAGAGTTTTGAAATGAGATTGCCAATCTCTATGAAAAATATTATATTCAAATATTTTTAGTCATTAGCACAAGGAAATACAATGTGGTTTAAAAAAAAAAAAAAAAATCAGGGTGGTGCCTGTGGCTCAAAGGAGGAGGGCACAGGTCCCATATGCCGGAGGTGGCGGGTTCAAACCCAGCCCAGGCAAAAAACCACAAAAAAAAAAAAAAAAAATCACAGGCAAAGCTCTTAACCCTCATTGAGCCTTAGTTCCCCATCTATAGACTTGGAATATTGATAACTATCTTGGGAGATGTTGTGGGATTAAATAAAGCAACTTATGTAGAGCATGTGCTTACTGAACACTCAATAACTTAGTTTCCTCCTATAGTTTATATTAGAGTCTCTTTATATAATTGTTTATATGAACTTTATTGTTAGGTCTTTCTGGATGTTCCCTGTTCCCCTGGCTCCCAGTTTAAGAAAAGAGTACTGGTACAGAATACAGCCATTGACAGAGTGATCATAGGCAACAAAACGATTTTACATAGTTTAACACATAAAAGAAAGAGTGAAAATAAAGTAGGAAGTTACACAAAGTCAATACACTTTCCAGAGAGAGGGAATGGGTCAGTTTCCACAAGTGGAGAAAGGCCCAGCATCTAAACACACACTGCCTTTTATAAGCTCACAAGTTTGTACTGCCTTTCTCTTAGCAGGATTGGTTGTTCTTTCCTGCCTTTGGGGTGATTGACAGATTGGGGAGATTTGTTTAATTAGAAACTAATGAGCAGTAGGTCAGTTTCAGGCCACTAGAAACTTTTTAATATGTATGTTTCCACTAGGGAACCCTTCTTAGCTGCAGTTGGGTTCTTTACTACAATTTGGCTCCTGTTCCTGCCTTAGCCACTTCCTGGCCACCTGCTTACCCTCCCTCAGACCTACTGCTTATGCTTGAGTTCTCTGGAAATGAAACAAAAATCTGCTGTGGTTCTTATAATCAGAGGACTAACTGTGACAAGATAAACAGACATTTAGGCTCTATTAATATATTAGCAAAAAGGAATTGTTCAAGTGCTCTTTTTGATTTTTGTTTTTTGGGGGGTTTTTTGTTGTTGTTTAGCAGGTCCAGGCCGGGTTCAAACCCACCAGCCCCAGAGCATGTGGCCGGCACTCTAACCACTGAGCCAGGGGCACACAGCCCAATTGTTCATTCTTGAAGATCATATCAGAATGCTCTTATCATGAAAAGTCATACAAATTAGTCCATCCAAAAAAGATATTATTCTTTTTTTATTTCTATAAAAGAACACAGACAGTTGACTGGCTAAATTTATACACAAATGTTAACAAAAAGACCTTGACTCATGCAGTTTTGTCTGTCACAATGTAATATTTGAAAAATGATGATCCAAAACTTGACCATAAGTAAGTTCTTAGAATGTCAATGGCCCATTCACATTTAAATCAAGCTAAGTTAATTAGGTGCAACAGAAACTTTTACTTTCCATTTATTTTGTGAAGGTTCATTGCAACTACATAGAAGGAAAAGAATAATAACTGATTTACCATATGTTCATCTGAGAACATAAAACTTCATTACACAATTCAATTCTTGCTGGCTTTAAGCATATGAAGATGGTATGACTGATATAACTTTTCCATGAAAAGGTGACTATCTTTTCTTTTTCTTTTTGTCAACACCAGCAAATGAGGTTTTAGCCACCTACTTATCATAAAGGAAAACAAAGGAAGTAGTATTTCCATCTCAATTATTAATAATTAGCTTTTATAGTTACTGTTTCTCAAATTCATGATATGAATTCTGTAAAAAAAAAAAAGTAAATCATTGTAAACGAAAATAAATGGCACATAGTCCAGGCGTGGTGGCTCACCCCCATAATCCTAGCACTCTGGGATACTGGATGAGGGTGAGGGAGATAGCCTGAACTCAGGAGTTGGAGACCAGCCTAAGCAAGAGTGAGACCCCTCTATACTAAAAATAGAAAAACAAACCAGGTGTTGTGGCAGGTGCACTTGCCTCAGCCGGTGAGTTTGAGGTTGCTGTGAGCTATGATGCGACAGCAGTCTACCCAGGGCAACAGAGTAAGACTGTCTCAAAACAAACAAACAATAAAAACAACAACAAAAAGACAAACTAAAAGGCACCTGTTAAAAATGCAATTTGAAAATATCTTACTAATATAAAAGTAATTCACATATACTAGTTATCGCAGCTACCCAATTTCAAAACGTTTGGATCTGTTACTGATCTGCCTGTCAGACAAACTTTTAAAATTGAAAATGGTATACTGTACTAGAAACACAGGTATACTTAAAGAGACTAAAGTATTGCTTTTCCTTCTTAACTAACTTCTGATAATGTATTCACTTGAGGACATAGTTTTCCTGTTATCTTTGCTCTACCTTGCAAATCCCAATTCTACCTTATTAGCTCCTTAACCTTTGAACCTTGATTTTCTTATCAATGAGATGAAGGTAATAATACATCTCAACTACATTTGTTTTGAGAATTAAATAAAAGTCAAGGTACCCATAGCACAGTGGTTACAACGCTGGCCACGTGCACTGAGACTGGCGGGTTTGAACACAGCTCAGGCCAGCTAAACAGCAATGGCAACTGCAACAACAAAAAAACAGCCTGAGGTTGTGGCAGGCACCCGTAGTCCCAGCTACTTGGGAGGCTGAGGCAAGAGAATCGCTTAAGCTCTAGAGTTGGAGGTTGCTGTGAGCTATGACGCCATGGCACTATACCAAGAGTAACATAGTGAGACTCTGTCTCAAAAAAAAAAAAACCTAAAAATAAAAATGAAAAGAAATAAAAGTCAAGATATGCTATCTGATATTAATGAATCAATATTATTTAATATTATAAATGTACATAATAGCTGAATAAAACTCATAAACTTTCAAAAATGGAATAAGAGAAAGGGAGATATTCTAACTGTGCCAAGTCCTTTATTTTATTTATTTATTTTTTTTGCAGTTTTGGTCGGGGAGCCTGGCTTGAACCTGCCACCCCCAGTATATGGGGCCGGCGCCCTACTCCTTGAGCCACAGGTGCCGCCCCAAGTCCTCATTTTTTATAGCAAGGAGTATATTAATACTTTCTAAAATTATTTTAATACTTTCTAAATTTTAAAAACTATGACTGAAGGGCAGAAGGAAAATGACTTTTATGGATCATTTAGTAAGCACCACTCATTCTCTGTAAGTGTTTTAGTCTCATTTATTCTCTCTGTGATTCTAGAAGTAGATAATGCAATGTTTGTGACAAAAGTTTATCATACAGTAGTCACTTTAAAGGCTTAGAGCATCAGCAAAGCAAGGCTCTCCAAGATGAAAGGAACTTGAAAAGCGTTTGCTAGTTCATATTTTATAAAATACATTAAAATAATAAACATGTGGAAAAAACTTAGGATTTTTGTTGATTTTGTTTTCTCTACCCTTATTTCATGGGTATAGAACTGAGGACATCTAATGATCTAAATCCAGCTCCAAATTGGAGAGATTTTTTTTTTTAATAACTTTTATCCTTGGTGCCCATAGTTCAGTGGCTAGGGCAATGGCCATATATACTGGGGCTACTAAACAACGACAACTACAACAAAAAAAATAGCCAGGCGTGTGGTGGGCACCTGTAGTCCCAGCTACTTGGGAAGCTTAAGCAAGAAAATCACTTAAACTCAAGAGTTTGAAGTTGCTGTGAGCTGGGATGCCATAGCACTCTATGTTTCCTCTACCGAGGGTGACATAATAAGACTCTATCTCAAAAAAAAAAAAAAAAAAAAGAAAGAAAAAAGAAAAGAGAAAAACTTTTATTTTTATTTTTTTATTTTTTTTTTATTTTTTCAAATTAATATGAGGGTACAATTTTTAAGTTACATTGTTCTCACTGCTAGGGTAAAGTTTCATTTGTAGAAGAGCCCCTCACCCAGGAGGCATGTTATATACCCTCACAATGTGCACAGTAGGTGAGATCCATATGTTAATACATATTCATGGAACAGAATCCTTCATATAATTATGTTGAAAATGGGAATTGAAGATAGGCATGAGAGATCAAAGGGGAGTTATAAGAGAGGGCAGCAAAACTCGACACCCTCTTCTGTGTTACAATAACCTTTTATTGCTAACCTCCTTTGTACAGATGAGGAAACTCCCCAACGTTCAGAGAGCTAATAAGACTTCCCCAAAACCTCCCAGTTGAGTAACAGCCAGAGTTGGAATTTGAATCCAGATTCACATGGTTCCAAAATCCAGCATTCTCCAAGAGTAATCACTGACTGCTGGGATTTAGAGGTAAAATGGTATATTTTGAATAAATAGCCTGACTTAGATTTACTTCTGGTCCTTCCTCTGGGACCTTTAAGCTTTTCTGCCATGATTAAACCATAAACTGTGTACTGATTATTATTACTATCAGTGGGTGGGGGAAACTATATATCTATATATATATGTATATATTTAGGAGAATTACAAAATTATACACAGAATTTCTACTGGAGAGAAAATGTATATATTAATAGTTATTTGGAAGTTTTGTAGTTAAATCTTTCCTGACAGTCATTAAAAGTTCCAGTCTAAGAGTTTCCAGCATGTAGTCTATTTGTAGACTTAGTTGTATCAGCTTCCCATTTATAGTCTCACAACAAAATCTTTCAAAAATCATATAAATAGCTTGGATTAAAACACTCTTTAGATACAGATCACTAAATTGAATGGCCTTCCTGTCCTTTTTTTTCTTTATAGTCTTATAAAACATGTATTTTAGTCTTTAGTATAGATTTCTTTAACCTATATGTAAGTGTGTAAATACTGATAAGATATGTGTTAGACAACCTGGCTGCTGTAAGAAAATACTGTAAAGTTACAGCTTATAAATAACAAAATTTATTTCTCCTAGTTCTATAGTGTAAGAAGTCCACAAGGTCAAGGTGCCAACAGATTTGATGTCTGGTGAAAACTCTTTCTGATTCGTAGATGATGCCTTCTAGCTGTGTCCCCTCATCATGGAAGAGGTAAGGGATCTCCTTCAGACCTCTCTTATGAGGGCACTAATCCAACCAAAGTCTCTATCTACTAATATCATAACCTTAGGGGTTAGGATCTAAACATACAAATTTGGGGAGTATGCAAACACTCAGACCATAGCAATATGTAGGATATTTCTCTATTTATATGTTAAACATATAATTTAGGACTGTCTACAAATGTCAAAATGAAATAGTTTGTATTTCTCATTCTAAAACTTGAATAAGCCTGGGTTTAGCAAAAAAAAAAAAAAAAAAAATCCTTGACATACAGTGAGAAATTCAAACAAACAATGGCTCCATGGTGCCTTATCTCTGGAACAAGTGAAATGTAGAAAATTCTAATTAGTAAGCACCTTCCAAGAAAATAAGTTATTCATTTGTTATTAAGGTTTTCTATACTATCTAACCAGGGAAAAGATATTTGTGTTAATCCAAAATTCTAGTTAATTTTGGACCAATTTTTTAAAAAAAACATACGTCGTATATCATCTTATGTCATGTCTATCATTTATTCAGCAGTTACCTTGTGCCGGCACTGTGCTAAGGACTTTGTGCCAGGCACTGTGTATCATCTCCTTTAATGTTCATAACACGTGGGAAGACGCTGTTATCATGTCCATTTTACAGGTGAAGAACTCAAGATTTTCTCACGGCACACTTGAACCTATAGTTAAACTTCCGGGGCACACTTAAATTATGTTGATGAAAAACAAAGTAAGAAAAAAAGAATATACTTACTGTGCTTTAATCTTCTTTTGAAAATAATTTAATTAATGACATTTAAAAATTTCAAGGCACACCTAAGATCCTTTCACAGGACACCATTGTGCTACAACACACCAGTTGAAAACCACTGCTTTAGGGAGATTGGTTTGCTTTCCCAATGTCATATCACTAGAAAGCAGGTATAGCTATCAAACCAGGTCTTCTGTATTTCAAAGTCCATGCTGCAAATCACTACATTTCATTTAATATATAGCTCTACTAACAGTGATTTCCTCTTTCCTTGATCATTCAGGAGTCATTTCTGACTATCATTCCACTGAAAATTCATATCAGAGATTTTTAAATGAAGTAAAGACAAACAGTGCAACTCTTTCATACTTTGTTCATAGTGCATTTTCTCAGAATAACACGGAAGGCCTACTTGTGCTTTATTCTTGTTAACATCTATTTTACAATACCATATTATCTTTTTATTAAAACTGGCCTGTAGATAAATTGTCTCCTCAAAAATATCAAGTGTCTATGAGAACATAATTTTAAATAACAGAAAATATAACTTACCCACATCTAGAGTCTGGTTTAATCCCAGCCCATTTGTAGCCTAAAATATGAGTAAAAGAAATGGAAAGTAAATAGTCTATTTCTAGTGAAATCAAATAAATGACAAGGGGGAAATAAAACTGCAAAATAATCTAAAATCAACAGAAACTAAACTAAGCAAGTTTTCAGCTAGTGGATTAAAGAGGGGATTTTCCTATTTGGTTCTTTTTAAAAGTAAAATGGTTATATCTTAGTGTTTGAGTTAATTTATTTCATTATCAGTTAGCTTGAAAACAAAGTCCAGGTTTATATGGCATCTGGTAGATTATGAAATCAGGACCTGGAAGCCTTTGGCTCTTTCTTTTGTATCCCTTAGCTTCATCCCTTAAGTTACATCCTCTTCCACTTTGTAAAGGATATCTTTGGAAAAGAGAGAAATCTAGCTAAACATTGGGAAGAATCACCCAATGTTTTAAAAAGGAAACAGTTACAGAGGGATATTACTGCGTAGACAGTTGACCGTGGTGATGACCTGTACAAAGTATGGGCAAGAATTGCTGATTTTATCTGCAAAAATTTTTCTCTCTCTCTCCAGCTTTATTTTTTTTTCTTTTAGCTTCACTTTTATTATCCTCCCTAACCTCACTCAAGGAAACTTTTGTACAGAAAATGACCAAAGACATTCAGCCATCAATGGAGTTAAAGAAGCCTCCAAATAATCAATCCATCACTCAGCCAACATTTATTACAAAAACACCCTGATCAGGGTTGATCTTAAGAGTCTGCTGACTTCAGTAGCATTTCAATTACACATTTTCATATTATTAGAGTGGTTTTCATTAAGGAAGGCAACCAACCATTCCTTGTTCTCTTGCTCCGTGATACGACTTTGAACATCTCACCCCCAGTAGGTTTTCTGGAAGATGGTGAATTCAGTTCCACAAATCAGATGGGTACGAGTAGTGATTTGAATGTCCCAAAAGAAAGCCTGACTCTCTCTGCTTGGGTTCACCACCTGGCCAGCTTAGGATATCACAATCATTATTACAGTTCACCACTGTTAACTCATAGTCCAGGGGTCTGACTCAAGTCTAGAGCAACTCTGAGACAGCCAAAGTGAACCATTAGCACCCCAGACCCTAACAAGCCTCTGGATTGAAGACTGTTTATCAGATTTTGTACTGAAACCCTGAGTGTACTAATCAGGTAGGCTCACTGTAGTTTTAAGAATCAAATCAAAATTTCTGGAGAAATCATGAAGATTGAAAAATGATTTGTTGAAAATAGTTGAATGCACTCTGTTGAATGAGAAGGGTAGAGACTTTACAAAATATTTTTGCCATAACACATGCAATAACTACAAAACACATGTAATAGGAAGCTAATAAATAATTCCACTTCTGCCTCCCTAAGGGACTGATTTGCAGCCCCCAAATCCTTTTTAAACCACTAATTTATTCCTGACCCATTCTGCTTTGTGTTATCCCTATTTCCTCCTTGTGACCCAGTATATGACTCCAGCAGAAACTGTCTAGGGTCATTAAAGCAAGCGGCGGCAATGGATGGGCTGTCGATTCTGCATTTGGCAAAAGAATAGAAGACTGTTCAGTGAAAGCCTTGATTTCATTTTTGTTATGCCAGCAAACAATAGCAGTACACTGGCTCTGCTGATAAAAAGAACAAAGAAAACAAACCAATACCTTTTGCTGACGTTTCTATTTCTTAAAAAAAAAAAAAGGTATGGGGAGGGATTTTCTTCCTTTCCCACTGTTTTCTAGAATGAGAAAGTGTTAAATAAGTAGCCAGACTGTGAATTATTCCATATCTCTGATAGTGAAGACTTGAAACTAAAATTTATCAAAAATAAACAAATGAATAAATAATTTTTTTTTTTTTTTTTTTAGACAGAGCCTCAAGCTGTTGCCCTGGGTAGAGTGGCATGGCATCATAGCTCACAGCAATCTCAAACTCCTGGGCTCAAGCAATTCTGCCTCCGCCTCCCAAATAGCTGGGACGAAGGCGCCTGCCACAATGGTTGGCTATTTTGGGGTTGCAGCTGTCATTGTTGTTTGGCAGACCCAGGCTGGATTCGAACCTGCCAGCTCAGGTGTATGTGGCTGGCTCCTTAGCTGCTTAAGCCACAGGCCCCAAGCCAAATGAATAAATGAATGAAATGCTTCCAGCCCTTTATTTTCTACTGTTCCACTTCTCTTCCCACTCTGTTCCATATTGGTATCTACTCAATACAATTATTCTCATTATAAGAGAGCCTACTTAGAAAAAGATTCACTGCTTCGGAGCCTTCATGCTGTCATAAGCAGTGTTCTGGTTTACATTTCAGAACTAATGTTGCTGAGAAAAGGCCTTCCAGGAGCAAGTCATATTAGCCTCTCCTAACATAGTTTATAATTTTCCTCTTATGTTTTGCTAAAATTGCAATGCTACATTTTTATTAAGCCCAGTTTTCTTCAAGAGAGTTTAAGTCCAGGGTGGCACCTGTGGCTTAGTGAGTAGGGCGCCAGCCCCATATACCTAGGATGGTGGGTTCAAACCCGGCCCCGGCCAAACTGCCACAAAAAAATAGCTGGGTGTTGTGACAGGCGCCTGTAGTCCCAGCTACTGGCAAGACTGAGGCCAGAGAATCACCTGAGCCCAAGAACTGTAGGTTGCTGTGAGCTGTAATGCCACTGTACTCTACCGAGGGTGACAAAGTGAGACTCTGTCTCTAAAAAAAAAAAAAAACAAAAAAACAGGGAGTTTGAGTCCAAAATCAAAGGACAGACAGACATCTCTCTCTGGGTTTTTTTTTTTTTTGCAATTTTGGCCAGAGCCAGTCTTGAATCTGCCATTCTTGGTATATGGGGCTGGTGCCCTACTCGAGCTGCAGATGCAACCCTCTTCCTGGGCTTTTGTACCTTTTATGGCAAACCTCTAATAAATACTCTGGGTATTCTCTAATGGTTATCTCTAATGAGTACAGGGTTGTCAATTTGCTGTCTTGTAAATTGTCTTTACAAAGCATTGTAAAATGTTTTGATAATCTTCTGTAAATGACACAGTGTTACTATTACCATGTTTTATGATTTTCAGAATTACGCCTGTTGTGAGCCAATTCTGACCAGCAGAGGGCTATGTCATAGTTTGACTGGATTAGACTTTTTTTTTCCCCTACTGCCTATCAGGGGGAGTTATCGTTATGTATTCCTTTTGCCTTCATTTTCTCCTTCATTTGGGCCGTATTGTCTCTGTTATCTCCATGCTCTCTATTAGAAATCTTTGCTGCAATTTCACCTCAGGTGGAATCACTTTCCACTTATTTGAAAAGGGAAATAACTTTCCTAATATCCATGAAATCCAAAGTGAAAAGGGTTTTTCTTGTTATAGAAACTACCAACTATTGTCTTTTTTTTTCTTTTTCTTTTTGGAGACAGAGTGTCACTATGTCACCCTTGGTAGAGTGCGGTGGTGTCATAACTCACAACAACCTCTAACTCTTGGGCTTAAGTGATTCTCTTGCCTCAGACTCCCAAGTAGCTGGGACTACAGGCCCCCACCACAACACCAGCTATTTTTTGCTGCAGTTGCCATTGTTGTTTAGCTTCCCCAGGCTGGGTTCGAACCCGCCAGCCTTGGTGTATGTTGCCAGCACTGTAACCACTGTGCTATGGGTTCTGAGCCCAATAATATTGTCTGTATTGAGATTTTAAAGACTATATTATCTTATTCTGGAATCATAGAATGTATTAGAATCATAAATGTATGTGATTTTTATGGATAAAATGTTGCAACATTTTACACAGACTCACCTCTCGGTGCTCATTAAAGCTGTCTGAGGTAAGATAAGGCAAGCATTTAAAGGGCTATGTTCAGTCAGAGAGACCAAGGAATTCATCTTGGCAGAGTTCAGGCTAAAATCAGACCAGAATTTTGACAATGAAAAATGTGAAAAATGGTATTGGTCATCCCTCACCCTTGAAAAGTGTCAGTCCACACTTAGAAAAGAGAGAGAGAAAGATAAGTTACTCAACATCTATGTACTTTGGTTTCCTCATCCTAAAATGGGGGGACAAATACATACTTCAGAGAGTTGTTGTGAGGAATTCTATGCACCTCAGAAGTGCATAGAAAAGTGTCTGGTTTGGGGAGGCAAGGTGGCTGGATAGCCTGAGCTCAAGCAGTTCGAGACCAGCCCAAGCAAAGGAAGACCTCATCTCTAATAAAAAAAAAAAAAAAAAAACACTTGCCGGGGGATGTGGTGGACACCTTTAGTCCCAGCTACTTGGGAGGTTGAGGCAAGAGGGTCACTTGAGCCCAAGAGTTTGAGGTTGTTGTGAGCTATGATGTCACAGCACTGTACCCAGGGTAACAGTCAGACTCTGTCTCAAAAAAAAAAAAAAAAGGATTGGAACATAGCAATATCTTAGTAAATGCTGCTACTATTACTAGTACTACTATGGTAATTATAATTTGTTTAGTTAAAGTAGCAGTGAGGTTAAACTCAGATCTGTAAAAAGATAATACTTAAAAACTGATATTTGAATTTTTCTTTGTTTTTTGAAATCTCAGCTATTGTAGGGTGTTACAAAAATGGGAGAACTAGAAAGCATAAACCATTTCTGAGTGTCTTATATGCATACATAAATATATATCATGTGCAATGAACATATGGATGTGTGTATTTAGGGGTGTATGTGTTTTTGTACACAATCATCCCTCCAATTCATGGGGGATTGGTTCCAAGACCCCCCATGAATACCTAAATCTGTGAATTGCTCAAATTCCTTATTTAAAATGCAATAGCATTTCCATACAACCTATATAATCCTCCTGTAAACTTTTAATCATCTCTAGGTTACTTATAATAAGTAATACAATGTAAATGCTATGTAAATGGTTGCTATACTGTATTCTTCTCAATTTTTATTTTTTGATGTGTTATTTCTTACTGCTTTTTTCCCCTTGAATATTTTCTTTTTGAAAAGGATCTCAACTCTGTTGCCCAAATTGGAGTGCAGTGGCAAGATTCTAGCTCACATTAGCCTCAAACTTCAGGGCCCAACTTATCCCTTTATCTTAGCCTCCCCAGTAGCTGGGACTATAGGGGTACACCACCATGCCAACTAAGTTTTTAATATTTTGTAGAGATGAGGTCTTGCTATGTTGTGACATCACATGATATCACACTGTTTGGCTCAAGTAATCTTCCCACCTCAGCCTCGCAAAACGCTGGGATTACAGGTATAAACCAGACTTCAAATATTTTCTATCCACGGTTGGTTTAATCAGGGGATGTGGAACCTGAAGATATGGAGGGCCAATTGTGTGTGTTACACTCACACATACATACACACATATATGCATATGTAGCTGATGTTTTCATAAATGGTAGCACACTGCACCAATGGTTCAGCATCTTGCTTTTCATTCATATATCTTTGAAATTAGTCTACATAATTCACCTCATTCTTTGTGGAAGCTGCAAATTATTTCAATATACTGATGAACCTTCATATAACTTCTCTCTTATTGAACATCTAGGTTGCTCTCAATATTTTGCCTTTATAAATAAGGATGAAATGAACATCCTTGGACATAAGTAATTTCAAATACCATGTAAGAATATCTCTTGACTTTTTTTGTTTTTCAATTTGGCAGAGGATTCCTACAATTATTATTCTAATATATATGTAATATGTTATATATTACATTATCTTAAGCAGGCAGCAGAAATAAAGTGCATGAACACAGTTAATATTTGTAAAGATTTCCTGTAAACAACTAACCCCAATGCTGGTGTTTAAATCCTAAGATCTGCCTTAGTCCTTTAATGACTATAGCCTTCACTCATGTCTCATCCTAGATCTTCAGGCAATCCTGGAATTGGATTCATTGATTATACCCCTGGATCATCTCTTATAACCTATATCTTATTATTTTATCTCCAGAAGTGAGGATTTTTTAAAATTCCCTTAAAAGCATGGAAATTCTGGCTTGGCGCCTGTAGCTCAATGGGTTAAGGCGCCAGCCACGTACTCTGAGCTGGCGGGTTCGAATCCAGCCCCAGGACCCGCCAAACAACAATGACAGCTGCAACCAAAAAATGGCCGGGCGTTGTGGCGGGCGCCTGTAGTCCCAGCTACTTGGGAGGCAGAGGCAAGAGACTCGCTTGAGCCTAGGAATTGGAGGTTGCTATGAGCTGTGATGCCATGGCACTCTATCCAGG
>CAUYON010093178.1:0-29904 GCA_963573935.1 Arctocebus calabarensis
GGCCTGCCAAACAACAATGACGGCTGCAACCAAAAAATGGCCGGGCGTTGTGGCGGGCGCCTGTGGTCCCAGCTACTTGGGAGGCGGAGGCAAGAGACTCATTTGAGCCCAGGAATTGGAGGTTGCTGTGAGCTGTGATGCCATAGCACTCTATCCAGGGTGACAGCTTGAGGCTCTGTCTCAAAAAAAAAAAAAGTCTTCTTTAGCGAAGAAAGGGGAGGGAAAGAGGTTTTGAATAGTCCCACAGGAACAGTTGTGACAGGCAGGGGAGGTATGCGGGCTGTGCTGCAGGAAGGGCCAAGATGGGTGGGAATGTTACCTATGATGGGGCATCCTGAGAAGGCTCATATTTTAAAACTACTCACTGTGACCACTGTTCTCCATGAGCTTCACTTGCACACATGCACATGTGCACACACACGTGCTTGATCAACTGGCCAAGGCCTTTCTCTGCTGCCTCATGTCACGCCAGGATGATGGCCTCTTTTCCAGGAATGGAGAGGCCCAAAAAGGGGAGATGGAAGTGAGCCAATCAGGTCATCCAGCAAATCAGTAGAAGAGGGCAGGACAGGAACATAACGCTCCTGGGCTGGCCCAGCTGTCTCAGATGAAAGCCTGGACTACGGAGCGTTTGGGGGTCCTGTATTGGAGCAGAAGGGCTGTGTTAGCCCGGCTGGCTTGAAGCCAGGGCACCAATGGGGCTGGAGTCCCACTCCTATCCCTATACCCTCCCCCAAAAACTAGCCATAGAAGGGCTGAAACATGCTAAAGAGTGGTCTCCCCTGAATGAAGAAGGCCTCATATCTGGGATGACGTGCAGTTGCAAGGAGAAGGGAAGGCAGGAGGTGGCAGGAAGGGGAGTCCTAGGAGCCTCCTATAGTCCTGGGTCTTCAGGAGGCATTGATTAGGTGTGAGCCTTGCCCTTTGCAGGGTGCTGGGCAGTGAAAGTAGGATTCTTCACTGGGGAAGGGGATGGGTTGTGCTCAGGAGGAGCTCTGGAGGAAATCAAATGTCGACACAGGTGTAGCTCAAGTCCAGTCTCATCTGCAAATCCTACCCCAGAGCAGCCAAGGCCAGCTGCACCCTAGGAATTGCTGAAAGCCTGCTCAGCGTGCAGAACTGGTGGGAAAAATCAGAAAGGTGGATTTGTAGACCTTGAGTGAGTGGACAGAAGACTGTGAAACAAAGGCCCAGTTCCCTGCGGGCTTCAGGGCCAGACCCAGGCCAAGCTTCAGCGCCTCTTTCTCAGCTCCTGCTTGCTGGTGACTCCTGGCTGCAGGGTGTTTGTGTGGCTGGGAATAGGTCAGGTTTAATTATTAACCGTCTGGTCAACCTAATCAATCTAGAGTCTAGAGCAAGGTGTCTCTCTCTCCAGGGCTGAAACTCCCACTAACAGCCCAAGTCCCTCAGTGCTTTTCAGATGTTAGCAGAGGAGAGTCCCGGAGCCTCCTGTAGCCCTGGGTCTTCAGGAGGCATTGATTAGGTGTGGGCCTCAGGCAGGCAGGTGTGGTTTCCAAAGCACAGGGTGAACCCAGGCCATCTACCCAGTGTTGACAGAACTGTCATAAACACTGCTTTGTTCCTGGCTCTGCCTGGGAAGTTTGAGGAGAACTGGGTGGGCCAGGCTAGGTGGGGGTGCAGTGTGAGGACAGACAGGTTTGGGGAGTAGATGTCCCTTGGGGCACAGAGAAATGAGGCCCACTTAGGAGGCCCAGCTCTGTGTCTGCAGAAGAATCTGGCTGTTAAAAGGCCAAATTTGGGGCAACACAAGCAGGGCTGTGTCATCAACCATCAGAGCCAACTCCCAGCCCTGAGTTGGGGGGTCTGGGGAGGGAAAATGGGCAGGGCTGACGTGGCAAGGTGAGGGGATGGGGTGCTCCCTGGCATTGCTCCAAAGACCCACTCACCTGCTCCTGTAGCCAGCAGGCTGGGCCAGTCCTCACAGTGCTTGGTGACTGGGCAGAGACCTGAGTCTCAGGCCTCGGGGTCAGGGGTTGCTTAGTCCTTCAGCTGACATTCACTGGTACCTGCTCTGGGCAGGCACCAGGGAGAGGGTACAGAACCTGCCATTGTAGACACAATGACGACCACAGAAGCAAATCTATAAACTTATAACCAGGTGGCAGGCCTAGGGCTGTAAAGAGGGTCTCCCCTGTGGTGTGTGAGTCCAGGTTAGGGGTCCAAACTGTCCTGGGACACAACGGGGAGCCAGAAACACCTGTGGGGAGGTCAGAGAAGGCCAGGAAGGCTTTGTAAAGAAGGCGACACTTACATAGAGCACTGAACAAGGTTTCCAAGTAGAGAGAAAAGAAAAGGGCATTTCAGAGAATGCCAAAACCATGTGCAAAACCAAAGAGCTGAGACGGGGCCTATTTGAGGACCAATGAGCGCTGAGCATGGCTGAACCACAAGTGAAGGTGGTGGTGGTGAGAGGGTGGGTGCAGACGAGGTGAGGTAAGTAGGGTTGGCTGAGTACCAAGCAAAGGTGTACAGGAGAACACAAGACCCAGACTGTAGAGACCGGGGCGGCCGACTGTGAGTGCGTCTGCCCCACAGAGGCACTGTGCCTGCTCCTGAGAGCAGACCTCCCTGCCAAAGGCAAGAAGGTAGTAATAGCAAAAACCACAGCTCCCCACAGGCCTGTGGCCCACGGCATGGGAGAGTTCAGGGGGAAAAGAACCCCACCACCTTCACCTTGGGATTGACAGCAAGTCTCTGCTCCTGCCTTCCTTTCACCCCAACCAGGTCAGGCAATCACAGCCACACGTCCAAGTGGAGATGGGAGAACTGAGGTGGCAGAAGGTGGACATTCACCTGAGCCTCAGAGTAAGTTCACTGGGACGCAGTGTAGGGCCAATGTCTTCGACTCAGGAACTCAGGGTTTCTGATTCCCAGCATGGAGACCAGTCCCTGAGCCAGAAAGCTCCTTCCCTCTCAGGCTTACAAAGAGTGAGGGGAAGAGCGCACGGGCAAACGGGGTGCACCCTCTGACCTTCCTGCTCAGGCCAGTCCTTCTCAGACAGGTTTGAAAGACAGATCCCAGCCTCAGCCTGAGACTCAGCCTCCCTGTCAGGCTGGGTTCCAGCCTGGCTATAGTTGTCCCTCGGGGGAAACCTCAAAAAGTACAAGCTGGAGAGAATTTTTTTCCCCCACAATCCAGAGAGGCAGGGGCCCCACCCGGAACTCTCTGCTGTCAGTTGTGTGTGGCAGGGCAGTCAGATGGTAGAGACAGCAGAGGCCTCCTCCTTGTCCTAGGGACATCGGTTCCTGGGAGTTCAGCCAATTGACAGCAGATATGTGAAAAACAGATTCTGAAAACATACCAAAACAAAAATCCCACAACCTTAAGCCAGTACAGCCACTCTCAGGTCAGCTGGTCAGATGGAACAAAGGCCTCTGGGCAGCAGGAATGTCACTCTGACATGAGGAACTACTTTACACAGACAGGACCATCCTAATGTCCCATCCAAGGGGCTCCCACTGTGCTTTTCAGCACAGCCTTCTAGGCTATCAGGATTTTTTTTCAACATCTCCCACGCCCCTGCCCACACCATCTTCAGGTCCTCAGAATTCTTCTAAAATACGGTGTCACAACAATTTCCCCCAGACAAACTGGAATGCTCTCTTTATTCTGATAAGGGACCCATGTAATGGAGCGTGTCTCCTCTTTGGCCTTGGCTCCCAGAAGGCTCCCAGGCACATCTCATGCTCCATCAGCCCTTATAAATCACATATTTGCCATCTCAAAGTTTCTTGAGTCCTCACTTAAATTTTTTCTGTTGGCTTAATCTGGTCCTACGCAGCCTGCGTTGTATGTCATCTGAATTCCTTGATGACAGGTAAATAACAAGTCTCCCTCAGGAAGAAGAAGTAAAAGTGCCAAGTCTGGAGCTATGGAAAATAGCTTTTTGATCATGCCCCAGTGGCCCTGAGTCCCCCAAGAGCAGAAAGCAGGATGCTTCCCTTTTTTCCTTTTCCTGATGCAGTAGGGGTTTGAGCAGCCCCGAGGGCCCTCCATCATCTCTTATTCCCTAGCTCCAGCTCCCCTGGAGGAGAAGGAAGAAACAGCATTTCTTTGGCCCCCTTGACCTTGCAGGCTATTTACCTCCAGTGCTGTAGGTAGCAGTCTTTCTTTCTTTCTTTTTTTTTTTTTTTTGAGACAAAGCCTCAAGCTGTCACCCTGGATAGAGTGCCAAGGCATCACAGCTCACAGCAACCTCTGATTCCTGGGCTCAAGCGAGTCTCCTGCCTCCGCCTCCCAAGTAGCTAGGACTACAGGCGCCTGCCACAACGCCTGGCCATTTTTTGGTTGAAGCCATCTTGGCGGGCCCGGGCTGGATTCGAACCCGCCAGCTCAGGTGTACGTGGCTGGTGCCTTAGCCCGTTGAGCCACAGGCGCCAAGCCAGTAGCAGTCTTTCTTTATCTACTTTCTAGGAAGGGGAAATAGTGGGGATACTAGTTTCTGGGATTTAACAATTAGGACATTAGTCTTAAGCCCATGCAGCTAAACTAGGCTTTCCACCTTACCCCCCTGTTCCCGCCAGACCTGGAGTCTAGAGGCATTAGGGAGATGCAGGGATAAAGAAGACCCTTTAGGGGGTGGAGGATAGTGGCTGAGAGAGTGGTATGAAAGTCCTGAGACCTGGCTTTGAATCCCCACTCCGTTACTTCCTGGCTGGCTGACCCTTGACAAACCACTCTCTGAGCCTTTTTTCCTGTATCTGAAGTGACGTGGAGAACAGCACCTGCCTCTCGGGTTGTGAAGAGGCCAAAGACCACATCCCTACACGGGACACACAGAGCAAGGCGTGTGGGGAGGCTCAGCAATCAGCTTTGCTGATCTCAGTGCTGGAGCGGCTCACGGAGGGTGAGAGGGAACGTGTGTAAACTCGGGGTCTCTGACGGACAGTGAGGCTCTAGGCGATGCTTGTGTTCCTTGCACCTCCTCCCCAGGAGGACTGCTGAGTCTGCACAGCTCCCCTATGCTCAGGGGTAGGGCTCTCCCCAGATGAGGAGCCATTTTAGTAACCATGGCACTTTTAGCCATTGACAAAGATATAGAGAGCACTAGAAAACTGACTTTTGCCTAAACACGGTAAGTATGAATCCAGTTTAAAAAATCGTGCCGACGTGCTCCCAAACCCAGTCTGGTGACATGCCCCCCAATACACACACACACACCAACACGCACACACTCCCCACCACACACACAAACTACCAGCAGTTCCCTCCAGCTCCTTCTGCCATGGCCAGGCTGGTGTCCTTTTCCTGTCCCCCATTGTCAAGTCTTTTCCACCCCAGAATGTCCCTTATCTTGAATGGTCTTTGCTCATATCTCTTCTGCCCCTACTCCAGTAAAGGAAATGCCCCTTCTATTCTAGGAGCTGTTGGGCAAGTCCTTGGTCAACATCCAGGGCAGTGTTTCTCAAAGTGTGATCAGTGGACTCCACCTGCATTGAATCACCCCCAGATTTGTTTTAAATGCAAATACCTAGGGCCCTCCCCAAGACCCAGTGGGTCTGAATCTCCATGACAAGGGGCTGGGAATCTGTGTCTCTAGTCCACTCCCCATGTGAGTCTGATGCATCCAAAGCATGAGAGTCCATGATTTTTCTAGATCCCCTTGCTGAGTGCCAAAGGGGCTGAGTGCCAAAGTTCCCAGCAAGGGCTAGATCTAGAAAATTCATGAAATAACGTAATTGAAATAGCCTAAACTCCCATGTAGCCCCAACAGGACTACCTGGGTGAGATCTGGATTCTAGTCTTGGCCCTATACTAATAAGCCGTGTAGCCCTAGGCAAGTCACCTCCCTTCTTTAGGCCTGTTTGCTCAGTTTCAATAAAGGCTAAGACTTGGGGGGTCTCTGGGGCCATCCTGCCCTAACATGCCTGGAATTCCACTTGAAATTTTCTTTTCCCATGATGATGGCCTTACAAAGGGAGTTGTCAGGAGTGGCCCAGCCATCCAACCACTGCTGGGCAGACAGTCAATAGTTGCTACTGATGTTCAAAGGGGCAGAGATCTTGGGCAAGACTGGGGCCAAGGTCAGTATTCAAATGACCTGATCTCATGGGGCCCTGTGAGAAGCAGCCCCAGGGTCTAGACCACAGGGGAGAGGTGTGGGTCTCAGTGTCACAGCTCCAGCCCACCAGACTGGCTCAGAACCAGGCTCTAGGGCCCACTTATCCAAGAGCAAATGGGACACCCAGGGATGGGGAAACAACTGCAACTCAGGGCAGTTCCTGGCAGGGTGTCTGCAGTGCACAACTCCAAAGGGCAGCATCCTGTAGGATGCAGTGTGGTTGTTGCTCTCTGCATTTGCATCACATAGAGCAACATGCTAGAAGTAGGCACCAGGGTCACCCTCAAGCATCCTGCATCCCCAATTTAGGGCAGCAGGACCAGCTCTAGATCCATTCACTGCTTTGACCACCTGGGCACAAACAGCATCTGCAGCGAAGAATGTTTCCCCACCCTTCTTCGTTGGGAACTGGAGACCTGGGTTCTGCTCGAGGACGACCACATGAAGTGCGGGGGTGGGGAGGACAGTAAGGACAGGCTCCACTAGAACTTTCCTTGGATCTGCAATCTGATCCAGGTAATTACAGGTGCTCCTCTCCTTGCCCTCTGGGTCCAGGCTTCCCAGACCCTCCCCGTTGACTCAGGAGCACTGCCCACAAGAGGGAAGGGCCCGGGGAAGGTTCCAGTCCATACAAAGGACTGGCCAACTGGCATTGTTTTGCTAGAAGAAATGGTTGAGAAAGAACTTAAGAACACCTAAAATTTGGAGGGTGGGCAGTCCAGAGCACAGATTGCAAAAATAAACGAGATTTGGTACCTTGCAACATACCAAATGCTTTTACCAGCAATTAGCTTAACCCAAAACAACCCTGGGAGGCAATTAATGCCATTATCCCATTTTACACCCAAGGAAGCAGACTGATTAACAGTGTCTGGCGTGGGCCTGCTGTTTCCACTATAGCACTGACCACCAAATCTTCATCTTCACAGGGGATGGAACTGCCAAAAATGGCCTAACCCTAGTGTGGGACAACTGGGTTCAGACACCAGAAGACCAAGGAGCACCGGGTAGCAAAATTAAGCCTATAAGAGGTCAAGAGATTTTTGTATCTAAGCCTCCAAAAGGAACAGTAGCCCTACCCTCACTTAGTCAGACTTATCCTCCAGGCTTACCCCTAAGAACCTCTCTGATTGTCTCTGGCAGCCTAACCAGAACCCTCTATATTCAGCCCTACAGGGGTCCAACCTGCAGCCTCAAATGCAGATTAGGTGAGGACTTTTTTGCCTATCTGTGATGGCAGATATCACAAAAACTATGTACAGACGGTTTTTCTTTTCTTTTCTTTTCTTTTTTTTTGCTTATCAGCTTCCATTAGTGATTATGTATTTAATGTGAAGCCCAAGATAACTCTTCTCCTTCCAATGTGGCACAGAGAAGCCAAAAGGCTGACCCCCGGCCAGAGGGACCAAATCCCATCCTTCGTATTGGAGCTTTTCCCAGTCAAATGTCAAGGACTCCTGCACGACACACGTCACTCACAAGCTTTCAAATTCTCTTTATTAAAAATTTTTATTTTTTCCTTTTGTAAAAACAAACAAATTGCAGTCAATTATACAGATTAGGAAAAGTGGTAACAATTTGTAGGACACAACAAATTTTGATACTTTACAAGGTCAAACTTAATGTTTTTGTTTTTCTCATAAACTCAAACAATAAACTCTGGTCCAGTTCAAGTATATAATCTAACAGATCACAGCCTCGCCTGTCCAAGAATGGGAAACTCTGATACTAAGGACTGCTGCTCACACCAACATCAAATTTACAAAATTCTTTGGGAAGATTGTCTAGATATCCTTTATTTCAGGCGTCAACAACGAAAAGAAAATTATACAGGCCTTTATTATATTGTACCAAGGGTACAAATGAATCTGTTGCTCAAGGTAGCAACTGCTCTTGGGCAACCTTTTCTGGGAGACACTTTGAAATGGTTGACAAAACACCGAAGGAGAGCTTTAAAAAAAAAATCAATATTTTTCTGGCTGCCTTTAATACTGCATCAGGTGTGACACACATAGCAATAAAAGTGCAAATTATAGGGTTGGTGAAGGACCATGCCAATGGAACTGTATAAAAATAAATAAAAATAAATACATATATGTACACATACAAGTATAGACTCATAGATGAGTTTAAATGGAAGGTTCTGGCTGAATGCAGAGACAGCCTCTTCTCCCTCCCTCCCGGGGCTCTCTCTAGCTTTCCAACGTGAAGGTCAGTCTATCAGCAAGGGAGGCATTACATTTCTCGGGAACCAGACCATCTGGATTTCCATGGCAATGCTGCTGGGGTTGGGGGAGGAGGAAAGGGAGCTCTGAGGTCTGCTCCCACTTGGCTGGGAGACAAAGCGCCCAGCCTCTCTGACAATGCATAGTTCCAGGCTCTGATGGAGGATATGGGTTCTTGCCAGCAGGGTTCAGATAGGAGACCAAAGAGCTGCCCACAGACCTCCCCACAGTGGGAAGAAAAACACATGGGGCCGAGGGCTTTCTGAGAAATAGAGGAGGCACAGCTGGTGTCCAGAATGCTGGGTTAAAACCTATGGATTTGGCCAGGGGAACAATCTGGGCTGAGCCCGATCTTCGGACTTTATTCTATTTGAGATACCAACTTTCCTAATACTCCCATATGGCTTTATCAAAAGACAAAATTACAACAATTTTGAAGATCTTAATTGGCTTTTATTTTTGATTCTAGAACTGGGCAATACCTCATTCTACAAAATAGAACAAGTGTTCCCATGAGCTGAGCAGGGGAAGTTGGCTTTGTGGACAGAATCGGATGGAGGAAAGAGACACAGAGAACAAATGCCAGACTGGTCATTTCAAAGTTACTTTCCTTGTAAAAGTTACGGGTGACTTCTTTGTCATGCTGGTGAAAACTGGCCTTTGGGGGGATTTGCCTATTGTCTCTCTCTCTCTTTCCTAATTTCTTGAAAAGTCAGATAACCAACTTAATTTTGGCTTGCTGACGTGAAACCTTAGCAAGGGTGGCCCCATTTTGGTTTGGTCTGGTCTGTTGGACCTTAGTGCAGGAGCTCAGTCAAACCAGTGGCCTTCTATACATCTTATTTAACACAAGCTCAGGTTTCTTGCTTCTTCCAACCTCTCCTCACCACGCCTGCCCAGACTGGTCTGTTTCCCTATGTGCTTGCCTTAACTCTTGTCTCTCATGGATTCCCATGGTTCTCTCTTTGCCAGGGACAATATGCTTCAAGGTTTATTTTATGTTCTACATTTGTTTCCTTTCTGTGCTGCAGTTTCCTGACATGAAAGGTATTGAGTTAATCTCTCCACCTTCCTTCCATTAGTGCAAAGAATGTGCTGTATACTCTGACCTACCATAAAAAGAAAAATGAAAACAAAAAACTCACACATAATCCCTCTGACGTGTACCTGCCCACGGTCACGATTGCAGACAAGACAACAGGAAAAGTCAGAGGAGCACGGCCCATCTTTCTTGTTTTATTTTTCCCAGGCTAAGCCATGCAAGGCACCTTCAGGGGAGGAGCTCAGCTCCTGAAAACAGCCCCAGGCTCCTTTCTGACCTTTCCGGGATCTGCTGTGTGGCTGAGGGAGAGCCTCCTTTTCCCGCACTTTTGTCCCACACCCTTCCCATAGACTGTCTGGGTAGAAACCCCACAGCCCATCGAGGCCCTGAAGGCACTGACCTCCAGTATCAGATAGAGCACTGGGAACAAGGCTCTGTTCTTCCTGACATCTTAACATCAAAGTCTGAATGTGCATTTGGTCAACCCCCAAGAGTCCTCAAATGCTCCATTTCAGTTCTCCGAGCCTTCTCTTTCTTTAGCTTCATCCCCCACTTAAGAACCATTTGAAAACCAGACCACCGTGAGGCTGTTGTACCCCAGGGTGCAGGCACCAAGGGTGAGTCAAGGACAGATGCCATTTCCTTGTTATTGTCCCTCTCAAGCCAATGCCATCCACAGAGGAGGCCAACACCTGACCTAAGGCCATGCCAACTGCTGTTTTAGCTGGAGGCAGAAGATGCTTCCATTTTCATTTTTAATTAAAGTGAATCTCTACCAAATCCATTGTCCAGAACAGAACAAACTTTGACATCTCCCAAAATCAAGAGGAGGGAAATACTTTTGGAGAAAACTTATCAGAGCTTCTAAAAACATGAAAGGCTCTTTTCGTCCTCCCTAAAATTCATTTAATTTTACATTAAGGCATAAATCTGGCAGACTTATAGAATAGTTGAAAAGAGGAAAGAGTCCTTCGAAACAAGGGCTTTTCTGAAAAGTAGTCTAGCTGGAAAAAGAAGTAAGGCAGCCATCGCTTCTCGGCCTTTTGGCTAAGATCAAGTGTGAAGAAGTAAGGAAGCCACTCAGCTTCTGCCACCTGTCTGTGACGGCCCCTTTTCAGGACCACAGGATCCCACTGGGCTTCCCCTGCTCTCCCTGCAGAACACATAGGGACACCAGGCAGAGACACCACCGGGCATTCACTGAAGCGGTTCCACTTGACCCAGAAGTTTCCATGAAACATTTCCTTGCATGACTCAGCCTGGCCTGACCTGTTATATCCTATCAAGAATTCAAACACTGTGAAAATCCCTGAGAAGTTGGATTTTATGAAGAGGAAATGATCCTTGGCACAGCAGGAAGGAGGGAGGGAGGGAGGAAGGAAGGGAGAGAGAATCACATTGAAAAATCGCTTGAATTGGTGACCCGCGGCGGGCTGGACACACCAGGGTGAGTTGGCTCCTGGAGATACTTTGGGGGTGTTTTAATGAGTTTCTGGGAACAAACCCAAGCAACATGCCCTGTCTGGCTTTCCTCCCTTTCGGGCTTCAGTCCGGGCCCAGAGGTCAGGAAGGCCCCACTTGGGCAGGCCTCCCTCTCCCACCTCCCAGCAGCAGCAGAAGCATCAGAGTTTTTTCCTTTCGAAGCACGGCACAATCCCGCCATCCTCGGGCCTGGGGCTGCCTGCCCCCTCGGTCTCCTTGAAGCCCTCCTCAGCCAGCTGGGACAAGTACTTCTGTGGTAGGACAAGAGAAAAAGCATAGGAAAAGACATGTCAGTGGTGACCCAACAAGAGAGGGGAGGAAGGCATGTGCCTCACCTACTCTCCTAGCAGATGGGCCCAGCGGGGGGATTCCCTCTCCTGCCCCAGATCCCCCTGGGGCCAGAGAACCCATGAAAAGCCCCTTATTATGTTAGTTTACAAGTAATATGCATCTCTGTAGAAAAAGTACAAAGTACAGCTACAACAGCAAACACTTCCAAAGCCCTTATCTGCTGCCGAGCACTATTCTAACTGGCGGACTTATCTAAATACACTTAATCCTCACCAGGACTCTGTTTTCCAGAAAGAACCCAGTCTCTAGGCAGCATGTCCACATGTGAAAGGCAGAAGGAGGGAAGACGGAAGGCGGGGGAAGGAAGTGCTGGCCTATAGCAATTGTGGAAGACAGAAACCACAGCCTGACATCCGAGACTCCCAACAACCTGCTTCCTGTCAGGGCAAGCTAGCAGGTGGAGAGGACCGGAGGTCTTTGGATATATTTAAAAATGACCTGTCTGTTCTACAGTTGGGGCAGCCTCCACATGGGCCCCGAACACTCACTAACATTACTGGCCCTGGCAAAATACAGTGGGCCAGGGTGGGCTACTTGGACTGTCTGGAGTCAACACAGGATGAGGAATGGCCTATGGCTGCAGATGGAGTCCCCTGCCTGTGGCTGGGCTGCAAGGACAATGCCCTGTGTTAAGGGTCAGAAAGATTAGGTCCAGCACAATGGCTGAGTGTGTGTTCTCTGCGGTCAGAGGTTCAAATTCCAGCTCTCAGCAGCAAGTTGTCAAATACTCTGACATTCATCGATAGAGGGTGATAATGGTAATTACTGAATAAGAGGCAACACAGAGCGTTTATCAGAGTGCCTGGCACAGAATAACAGTAACATTGCCTTTCTCATCTGCAGCGCCAGCCACATGATTTAGGGAAAGTCACTCTCCTTCTGTCGGCCTCAGACTCCTAATCTGTTAAATGGGGCAACAGTGCCTTCCTCACCCCTCCTCCTGGCAGGATTCTGAGGGTCAGATGTGAGGATGTGCATGAGATGGCTGGGACTGGCTCCTCTTTCCTAGGAAAGACTGTGGTTGGCTTCCTGAGATGGGGATGGCCTGAGTGGGAGAGCGGGTGCCAGGTGGCAAGGCTGCTAACTGGGGGCTCAGGGAGGGAGATTGCGTGTTGAGGAAGGCCAATAGATGGGCATCTGGCAGAAGGGCATGTTTCCTCCCGGGACCTGGGGCCAAGCAAGTGTCCGTGTTTCCTCTCTAGCACTGAGTCCACCTGTTGCTCTGGATCACTCCGTGGGTGGGTCCTTGCAGAGCTGTGACAGCACAGGGCACAGCAGGGGTTGTTCAGAGAGAAGGAGGTTCACTCCACCTGCTGTCTGCCTGGAAGAGGAGTCCCCAACCCCCTCCACGAGGCCTCCTAGTGGCTGCTAAGTTTAAAAGTTGCCTGACTTAGGTGTCAGCCAGCACCTGCTGCTTGGGGTGGGTGAGCCAGACTGTGTGGACAGAGGCATTCAGTCAAGGCCACTGGTACAAATCCTATCTGGGGAGTCTGTTGGGGAGGATTCCAGCTCCCTGACAGGTGTACCAGGTAACCTACACTTGACCAGAATGAGAGGGTGAGCTAATGTCTGCCTCAAATGTGTACCACGGGAAGGGTTCTGGCCTGCTGCAAGGCTGGGAATCTGGGGGCCTGGCCCAGAGGCCCCAACGCAGTGTAGCCCACAGCCTGGGAAAAAAACAGGATTTAGAATAAGAAGCCCTGGCAAGTCTGAACTCTTCCTAACTCCTGGGGTGACCGTGAGCTTTGTGAGCCCCTTGGGGGCTGCACAATCCCACCAAGACTGCTGGATGAGATAAAAGATTCTCACAATGAGGCCTTAGAACGTGCTGGAAAGATTGTTCACATTGCATGTTCTCAGACAAAGCCATAAGAGAATGAGTGAGCAAAGTGTACTGTGGGATCCAGGAAGCTACATTTTAAAAGTTTGGGAAAATTAGGACTAGACGATCTTCAAGACCCCTTCAGTCCTGCCTTCTGTGACTTCATCTCATTGGGGAAGGGGATGATTGTGTCCTTAGACCTGAAGACTGCCTGCGGCTGGCTCTGTTCAGTCCAGTCTAAATCTCCTGCTTTGGCCAAGTCAGGCCTAATACCCCAGGAAAGGCCAGGCTGTGGTCCCAGGCCCTGTGACTGTCTCAGTCACAGAGCAGCTGCTCTCCAGAGGGAAGTCAAGAGGCTTAAATGACCTGAGTTTAGACATACCCAATGACAGTCCCTTGCAGATGGTAACCCAAGCCATGACATTATAGGTTTCAGTTTGCAAGATCAACTTTGTAGAGTAAAAAGAGGAATGTGATTAAGAATCAGGTGCTCTGATCCAAGGTCTAGTAACTCACTATTTCTATGGCTTAGACAAACCACATAGCTTCTCTGGGCCTCAGTTTCCTCAATTATAAAACAAGATAGTCAGCTTGTTTCTTTCTTAACTAGGAGTGCACATTCAAATCATTTAGAGAACTTTCTCTAATTACATATTACTGCAGCCCCTCCCCCCAATTCTAATGAATATCTCACCTAGTACTGGTATTTTAGTAACAATGTCAAGGTGATTCTGGCTCACATCCCTGGTTGAGGACCACTGAATCCATTACTTTTTGACAATTTAATGGTAATAGTAATGCCTTGCCTAGGACTAGGGAAAAGTCATGATAAGGACTTCTTGAGTTGAGGCCTGTGAGTCAAACAGCTAGTCAGATTCCCTATAGTAAAAACAAGAGGTGTCCTCAGTGAGATACTGAGCCCTGGATGTTTAATATACCAGGTTTTCCGTTAAGTTTTTAAAACTCAGCCTATGTATCCCAGAAGATAATTATCAAAACCATATTCTAATATACCATAGGTTATTAGGTATCCATTACAGAACATATTTGTATATTTCATTGATTTTTAAGACACATTTTTTTCTATACATAACAGCTCTGACATAAAAATGCATTTTATAGTTGATGGAATCTCACCATGTAATTTGCACCTTTTTTTTCTTGCTGATATCAAAAAATAGTGTGTCTCACAAGTGAGGGCACCTTAGATTGGATAAAATCTGGTATACAGAGTATTTTTATATATCACCTTCTAATATACTTTATAATTTATTTTATTTATTGCTTGTTTCCTCCATTAGAATGGACAGAGATTTTGTTGGCTTCATTGCTGTTGTTGTTATATCTCCAATGTCTTGAAGGACATCTAGTACATAGTGCAGCTGTCATAAGTATTTGCATTGTGGATGGACATTTAAATACACAATTGTGGTTTTTATTCTAACAAACAGGGATATCTGCATAGGAGAAAAGAAACTTAAATATCTGCATCTGGGCCATCCAGGCTTTGTGGGAAAGGTCAGCCCCAACCGTGGGCAAGGTGAACTCTGGTCTAACTGGAGTTAGGGAGAGGTTGATGTTAACAAGCCCAACCCAGATGCTCTGGAGTGCATGGAAGCAGCCCCTGTGTGGAGCAGCCTGGTAGAGCCAAGTCTGCGGGAAGAGCAGGGGTTCTCTGTGTAGTGGAAGGAGGTGGAAACTCACAGAAGCAGGAAATGGGTGCTTGTGCTTTAGGAGTACAAGTAGCCTGTGCCTGGAAGGTGAGAGCTAGAACAGAGGGCAAGCAAGGCCAAGGACTCTGGGTGCCAGGCCTGGGTGTGCAGACGGGGATTCCAGGGGGTGTTGAGCAAGGAAGTTCAGTGGTTACCTGCAAGTTCCTATAGTGGACAGCACTGCGACAGTGGCTTATCTTCGCCATCTCCTCGCTCGTGTAGAACAGCCCACACAGCTTACAATAGAACCCAGTTCTGGGAACCACGAACTCCACCCCTGGGGAAGGACGGGAAAAACAGGCGGGGTTAGGAAGGTGTGGGAGGCCCCTGAATCCTGCCAGCCTTCAGTGGGATATGGGAGCAACAGCTCCACCCTCCACTTGCTGTTGACTTTGGCTGGTTACTTGGCTTCCCCAGGCCTCAGTTTCCTCATTTGCAAAGTGATCACAAAGAGACTAGCACCTACTTCATTCCCAAGTGCAGGTGAATGCAGGGGATGTCCTGCATTGTGCTGAGTACCTAGCAATCACATCCTCTACAACTGTCCACAGGGAGGCCAGGTCCAGCCCTCCTACTGCCAGCCTGCAGGCAAAGAAGGGAAGAGGGAGGGTTCTGACACTCCTGACGGTTCCCTCGCTGGATTTCCTTTCTCCACGCTGCACCTCTCTCTGCAGCTGTTGTGACCAGGCCTCTAGAAGAATTCTCTCATTTTCATTGGTTTATTTTCGAATTATGTTCATTAAAGAAAAAATTTAAAATAAATAAAAGTGAGGGGGGAAATCACCCAGAGTCATTCTAATCCAAACATGTTCTTCTACACAATTTATCTATATACCGGGTCTTTTTTTTTTTTTTTTTGGCAGTTTTAATCATACCCCAAATGCAGTCCTGCATCCTCCCTTTTTTTCATATAATGTCTATCGTAAACATTCTTCCATCTTCCTCCAGGCTTTATATCTGAGCCATCAATTAATAGCACTTCATTTGAGATTTATTCAATATAAGTCTCAGAATTTGGGGAGGACACAACCAGAGGATTCATCTTTGAAGGGATGGGTGGCTGCCTAGTCTCCATGAAGGAAGTTTTTGAAGGGGGTCACGATTCTCCTCTTGAAGTCATGGTCAGACAGTCAAGTTTAAAGAGCCCAGGTCTGAGAGGGTCTAGGCCACAACTGGGAGAGTCAGAAAATGGAGTTACAAAGAACACAAGCTCTGCTCGGTGGGTATTTAACAGTGAAGCTCGAGCCAAAACACAGGGGTATGAGGGCTGTGAAAGCAGTGCCCATAATGCAGCTAAAGGAGAGGGGCTGATGTCCCGAACACCCAGATGCCCTGAGCAGGCTGGGACACTGCAGCTTGGCTCAGCCAGGCTGTTAGGGGTGGGCAACACTGGCTAGACAGAAGGAGAGAGTGGGTCTGGAACGGCACAGGTGGGGGAACAGCAGCTTCTCACAGGGAGGGACACAGGATGGTGGCCACTGCAAGGCACTGCATGACCAACCACAAGCCCACCTCTCCGCTTCACTTTCCACCTCTCACCTCCTGGGATACTAAGCTAAGTGCCTGGAAGACCCTGTCATAGAGAAGCAGCCTAGACTTGTAATTAGAACTTTTTTTCATTAAAAAAAAAAAAAGCCAGCAGCTTATCAATGTGAAGGGCAGCTCCAAGGGAGGGCGGGAGGAGGGTGGGAGGGTTGGAGGCCTGCCCAAGCCTGCAGCCAGCCCTGACGGGTTGTTGGGCTGTGGTCTGGTTTTCTCAAACTGCCATGTAGCGTGCCTCAGGCGTGCCCCAGTAGCTGGAGGCAGTCCCCAGAAGTGAGGGGCCTCACTCAGGCACAGCTGAGTGTCCTTCCCTCCTCTCTGCAATGGATGGAAGGGTAGCCACAGCTCGGCCTGTCAGAGGCCAGTTCTCCCCTCCATCTCACAGCAGGCCTGGCTCCCGGCTGGCTGTCGTTGGCAAGGGCGCAATCAGCAAGGCCCGCCTTCTTCCTCTGTTGCTGCAAAATAGTTTTCCACTGGCCACTGCTCTGCAGGGAGCTGAGGCCACACAACACAGGAGAGAGGCCCCTGGGAGAGGAGATGCTCCCCTGGAGGGCTTTGATCAGAGCTGCACCCTCTGTCCCTTCCCACACCCCAAAGGATCGAAGGATCGGCCCCTAGTGGGTACGAGAAAAGTAGCCCTGGGGTTTTCACTGAAGGCCCAGCTCAGGCTTCCCAGGCCCTGTCGCACGACCCCCAGAAGGGGTGCAGCTGTCTCAGTAGCAGCCTCAGAGCCTAAAGCAGGGCAGCTGCAACCCCTTTCCACCTCAGCACTAAAGCTACCGTAATCTGTGGAGTTCTGGGCAAGATTTCACCTGAACAGACTTCTACTGCCAGAAAAAATGAACCTTGGAAACCAGAGTAGAGTGGAGAGAAAATGGAACCCAGCGTCAGACCCAGCTCTTTTACTTACGCTGTGTGACCTTGGGCATACAATTCAACTCTCTGAGATTAGCTTCCTCATCTGTGGAGTAGGAATAATACCACAAATGGTGTTACTAGGGAAGCACCTATCATTTTGGCTTGTGCTCAGAAAATATTGTTCTAGTTCAACATGTGTTAAATATTTCTTCATAGAAGCCAACTGTTGACCTTCTCTCCTGGTCCCACCACCTTTCCCTAAAGCCTCCTGGAGACTCCAGCTCCACAGTTTGGCAGCAACTTTCTTCCCTGGCTCCTGCCCAGGTTTGGGCAGTACCAGGCAGCCACAAGATAGCAGAGAAGAGAGAGAAGAGAAGGGGAGA
Source organism: Arctocebus calabarensis (assembly GCA_963573935.1). Lineage (NCBI taxonomy): Eukaryota > Metazoa > Chordata > Mammalia > Primates > Lorisidae > Arctocebus > Arctocebus calabarensis. The sequence continues at coordinate 17,501 of CAUYON010093178.1, forward strand.
AGAGAAGCCTGGGCAGGGAGAATCCCCAAAGGGCTGGCAGCTCATCCCACAATAACTGGGGTACGCTGGGGGGCACCATGGTGTCCATACCACCACTCGGGATGCCTCTGGAAGCAGCAGCATCAAGAAAGATTGCCATGGCCCTGATGTGTTCTGGAGCTACTGGGTCCTCCCAGTTTTCAGCCTCTATTACTATCATTAAAGCTGCATTTGCCTTCTAATAATAGCTCCTGGTACAGGTTATTATAACTCTGTCACTCTAGTAAAACCGGGCACGGATAGAGGAGGGAGCTTGTGTTTTGTAGGTGATACTGTTTGGTCCGGGGAAGAGCAGGCCTGGGCAGGCTCGCTCTGACTAGGGTCATGCAGAGGTGGCCTGCATTCCCGGGCTTGGTGGCCTTCCCTGACCATGTCTACCCTCAGTCCTCGGCAATGGGAATGGCCTCCCTTTCTTCCCAGTGGGGTTCCCAGTGCTTGGCACAACTCATTTCATTGCCCTGCTCTTCACAGGGACAAAGCCTAACGATTGTCTCTCACCTCCCACTACTGGTCTCATCTGCCAGTAGTGACCAGTCCTGGAGCGTGAAGGGTTATGCAGTCCCAGTAAGAGGATCACAGTAGGACTCCATACATGTTTCATGAATGAATACCAATAGACAACCCTTATTAAGTACCTCCTACTGGAAGGCACTAAGACCTTACAGGTATTGGTTGATTTCATTCTCAAAATAGCCCTGCATAGTAGTCTTCTGTTACTCTCTCTGACACACAGGGAGAAACCCAAGCGGAGAGTTAAATAAGTGTCTCCTTGTCCTCTAGCCAGCAAGTAGTAGAGAGGGATTTAAGCCCAGGGAATCAGATTCCACCGCCTGTGCTCTTAACTTGTGCACAAAAATTGCCTTTCCTATCCTCTGCTACTGGATTGGAGGAACAGGACAGCAGAATGGTCTGAGATCAGAAATCCTGAGTTCCAACCTGGCCTTGCTGTGTCATCTTGGCTAAATCTCCGGACTTCAGTTTCCCTACCTGTCAAATGCAGAAATTAGTACCAGGCTCCTTCCTAGGGGACCAGTGAGATAATGGGTCCCAAAGCTAACTGAAGACTTCACGTAAGGACATTCTATAAAAGCCCCACACAGAAAACAACCCAAATATCTATCAACAAGTAGATGAAAACCAGAACGTGGTACATAGTACACGTCCCAATTAAGCAATACCCCTTAACTATGAGAAAAAAAAAAAGAACTATTCATATATCCAACAAGACAGATGAATCTCAGTTATACTGAATCTCAGGCACCCAGTGCATGCTACATAATTCCTGTTACGTAAAACTCTAGAAGATGGAAACTAATATTTAGTGACAGGAAGACGGGTGGTTACCTGGGGATTGAGGTGTAGGGAGGGAGAGGTTACAAAAGAGAATGAGGACATTTGGGGGGTGATAACCTGTTCATTCTATTGATTGTGGTGATGGTCTCACAGTTACATAACATAGGTCAGAACTTTTCAAACTGTGTACTTTAAATATGTGCACTTCATTATACATCAATTATACCCCAACGTAGCTGTTTTTAAAAAACAAAATGAGATACCATTTTCTTCCTAATAGGTAGGCAAAGATTAAAAACTGCTAACCTCCAATGTTGGCAAGGAGGTGGAGAACAGGAACTCTAGGTAGCAGTGAAAACTGCCATCATCTTTTGGGCGTGCAATTTAGTAGCAATTATGAAAATTTAACATTTAAATTTTACACAACCCTTCAAACACTGGAACACACACAAAGGTAACTGAACAGGCAGGCCTGGAAAGCAGTAAAGGGTAGAAGGTAGGGACATGGTACTGGGCACTGGACTCAGACTACTTGGGTTCGAATCCCAACTATGTTCTTTGCTAGTTCTTTCCTTTGTGACTTTGCATCTCAGATTTCTTATTTGTAAATAGGGATAAAAATACCACCTCCATACGTGTTTTGAGAGCGTTAAATGAGATAATCCTTGCCAAGCAATAGAAATGGTGCTTGCCTGGCGAATGTTACCAACAAAAACTCAGCTATTATAGCACTTTCATGACGGGGAAAAAAAAAAGAAGACAATCTAAACATTAACCAGTAGAGAAAAGGATCAGTAATTTATAGCATAGCTTTTAAGCTGGAATATTTGCAGTGGTTAAAATGTGTTCTCTATGTGCTGACATGAAAAGAAGCAAACTGCAGAACATTATCTGTATCGAGTGATGCTATTTTTGTGGGCGTAAAACTGTCTGTGGGCATGGCAGTGGCTACCTTTTTAGACTAGGGAGAAACTGGAAGGAAGAGATTAAGACCTTTAACATTGCTTTTATGTAGTTCTTATTTTTTGGACTTTGTTACAATAATCTTTCCTGCTTTCTACTATGAAAAAGAGTGAGGGAAAGACACAAATTAAAAAGTAGCGGAATTTATTCTTAATTTTTTGCTTGTATTGATTAGATTGCTAGTTCCTGAATGACAAGAGATTTGTGTTATATCTCTGGGTTTCTCCGGAGAGCCTCGCATGTTGTCGAGTAAATATCTGCTGACCGAATGCATAAAAGAACCCTCCCTTCTTCTGGAAGTCAGTCTTCGCAACTATTCTCCAAAGTTAAAACACCCAGCATTATCTCAGTTCATTCTAAGGTCAGTATTTCTTTTCTTTCTTTCTTTTTTTTTTTTTTTTTTTTTTTTAGTTTTTGTCTTGGGAAATGCTATGCAGCAAATTTATCCCTTAAAAGAAAACAAAAAATGAAGTTTGCTTTCCAAATCTGACCTTACGAAAATGGTACACTAGGAAGAAAGAAACAGCAAGATTTTATTTTTAAAGGAGAAGAGCAATAACCATAAAAAAGCTTGGAAGGAAAGTGTGGGCCTCCAACACTGACAAGCCCCTCCCTGGATGAACAGACAGGTGACCACTGGTCATCAGATGACTGATGCTTCTCATGCTCCCTTGTGACACTTTCCAAGCGACACTTTCCTAAGCTCTTTTTCTGAGCAGCTGCTACTACCGCTTTATCTCATTGCTTTCCAACCGTTCAGAGCTAATACAAACACTCAAAGATGATATAGGCAGGAGTGGGAGTTGCTGGGTCTATGGTGGTGGCAGAATCTCCCAGGAAACTTTATTAAAGTACCTTTACTCTCTTATTCCGGGATTTTGCTTAACTCCCTTCTTTGAAAATGTGTTCTAGGTGATTCTGTTGGTAAATTCCCTTCCTGCCCCACCTCTAACACTTCCACCCTTGAAAAATTACTGATCTGATCCAATTCCATATTACAGATAAGGAAACTAAGGCCCAAGAAGGGGTATGACTTGTCCGAGGGCTCATGGTGACCCATAAGTGGCATAGGAAGGACAAGCCCCAGGCCTTTCTCTGTTCAATGCTCCCTCTTTCAATTATCAAGGCTTTTCTGCAAACAGTCTGGTCAACATTGTTGCCTCAAAAAGCTGCTCCTTTAAAAAGAAAAAATGCAGCATTGTTCTGGGAAGGGCCAGGATAAAGAGAGGCTGGGACAATGAGAAGTAGCAGAAGAGGCTCCTTTCTGCTGACTTCACCAAGGCAGTTGGACCTCTGCTTCCCTGCTTGAATAAAAGCTGGACTTAAACGCTCTGTGACATGGAAAACAAAGCATTCTCTGATGGAAAAGCAGGCCTCTGGGTCCCCAGGCAGTGCTGTTCAAGGCCTGAGCCCATGAGTGTCTAGTCTACTATGGGAGGCAGAAGTTGCAAGAAACTTTAAAGTTGCACCTTGTACATCCACGTTATTACATCATACATTAAAAACGATGACTATAGCAAAGTAATAAAAAGCCCTCTCAAGCTCTTAGATATTGCTGTGGAACTTTCACTTCCTGGGGCAACTGTGGAAGTGTGCTGTGTATTTCACCTACCTAGAGGAATGCTAAGTTCACTGAACACATCCTCTGGCTCCCAGGAAGGCAAAGAAATGGGCTGTTTCAGTTCCATTTCAGTGTATTCTGGTGATCTCACATCCAGAGATTTCATTTCCATGTACCTGGAGTTTTCTGCAAAACATGAGCCAAGGCAAAGAAATAATGAAATGCAACATGCTTCAAAGAGTCCCTGCAATTCGATTCCCTGCACTGGGTGATTAGAAATTGTCCTTTGGACTGCTTCATCACATGAGGCTGGGGCAATGACTGCTAATTAGAATGAAAGCACTATAATTAAGAGCTTTTTCCACTGCCAAAAGAATGCCACACACAATAAAACTTGGCAAATCTTTGCATTTGGTCCAGAGGGGCATGGGCTGCTGATGCCCTTACTTGGAATGATCCAGATCTGCCCCCTGCCTTCCAATTCAGGATCATTCCCCTCTGTGGGAAGAGGAATTATGGATGGGCAAAAATTGCACTGACGTTCACTGAGGTTGGCAAAAAGGCAATGTCATTCTCACCCAAGTTTGTCAAGCAGTGTTATTAAATATGAACCCCAAACACCAGGTAAGCTAATGAGCCACTAACACGCCCGCACATGTTGAGACCTATACTGCAAATAAAAGATGTTCACTCAGAATCAGGTGAAAATTTCATCCCTCCTTCATTCTTGCCTTCTCTAGACAACGTCAGCATTTCTCCAGCAGCAAGAAGGCGGTTCATGGCAGGGTTTCCATGGAGATTCAGATCCATGCGGATGGAAAACAGCTCAGGTCAGCTTGACATGCAAAACCCAAGTCTCCAAGTTACCTAACAGCCTGCGCCACTCACAGGGCTCGGGGTTGAAATGTCATTTTCAAGCCCTCCTCTATAATTTCTGCCCTCTGCCTCCTTCCTCCAACATCTGGAATGCTGCAGACTTTCTTCCAGCAAAGTACATTTCTAGCTATTTACACAGTGAAGCTCGTAGGGCTACTCTCCCTCCCTACCCCCATAACCCCTGCTGGATCTTAGTTTCCACTTGGCAGAGAAGATGGGGCTTAGCCTATTTTAAACTCTTTCTCTCATGATGTCACAGCGATGGGCACAGACACAACATCACCTCCAGTGGAGGCGGAGGAAATCGTGGGACCAGTCCCCTGCCACCTTCAGACTCTGGAGAAAAATGAGTCGGAGGTAGTAAGAAGGGGAAGGGCCGTACCCATTGGGGAGCCCCTGTTCCTCCCTGTCTGCTCCTTTCCTGCCTCCCACACCCCTGCCTCATCACAGCAATAACAGCCTGGGTGGTCCTCCTCCGCAGCCATAACAGGCCCCTTTTGATATGCTTTTGCTGATAACTCAAGCTAATTTTAGTTGTCCAAATCCACGTGGGCTTTTGTAAGTGCAGAGAAGTCTGTTCTATCTGAGTTTGTTTCTCAGAAAACATGCGGCCACCCATCTGATTTCTTTTACACCGTTTGCTTAAAAGCACTAACAGTTTAACCAGGCTTTTAGAGGCTTGCCTCTGTTAGTAAATTACTTCCTGTACCAGCTTTAATGCCAAGTGAAACCTTCCTTGTACTCCTTCCAGCCTGCACACACCCATATTTTGTTAGGTGCACAGGGGTCCAATCAACCCCACCACCCAGGAGAAAAGGGGAAGTAGTTACCAGGGGTCACTTCTTGGCAAGCCTGGCTTTGGATGTCGGCTTCGGCAGGGGGGCTGGCTTTCTCCTCCAGGGGACTGCCTTCACAAGCCTCATCTTCCGGGGTCCCCCTGGCCTTGCAGTCATCAAGACATGGGCTAGGCTGCCGAGCCCTCTGCTCCTCTGCTGGCTTGGGGGAAGACATTTGTGGGACTGCAGGGGCCAGATGAACATCTGAGCTCTCTACTCCCTTTGCCTCCTTCTCGAAGCAATCTGAACCCTCCAGTGAGAGGCCTGTCTCACTTTCAGCTGGCTTCCACTCAGCATCCAGATTTAGGCCAGGCATGTCCACGTCCATGTCACTGGGACAGTTCGTGGAAACAAGAGGCAGTTCTCTGGGTGATTGGAGGCTGATTTCTGCAGCCACATTCCCTATGGCCTTGACTCCTTCCTTGAACTCTAAGGTGGTCGTCACACAGGGACATATTTCTGGGCAGAGATCGTCTTTCTGGTCAATGGGCACAATTTCTTCCAGCTCTGGGATGTCTGGTTCCATGATAAAATCTTCTTCTTCCCCAACCTCGTCCACTGTGACCAGCTCCTCCATGTTCGTGGGGTACCAGCTCTCCCCCTCTGCCTCACTTCCACTCTCCCAGTCTCGCTCCTGTACAAAATCACAGAATGGAGGTCAGAGGGTGGCTGAGAGCACTCACCCAGAAGGCACAAACCTTGACCAGCAGGACCCCTCAAAGCAGAAAGATCCTGAGCATATTTACCTGTACCTGGGAACAACCACTGGACAATTACCATAAGCTACTCAAGTCCTACACCACTGACCCATCCTTAGGGTGATACTTAAAACAGCACAGGATATGGGAATAAGCTCTAACCATGTTTACAGTGCCACAAAGAATTTCAACTCCTGGTAGATAACAGGTACTTGATAAATAGTTTTTGAATGTATGATTACATTACAAACTTAAAATTCTTACTGGGCTATCTGGTAAATGTAATTGCAATGAAGTCCTTCACCACTCTTCCAAGCACCCTCTCCTGACAAGGGTTCACTTCCATAGCCAAGGTTCCTACTAGGCCCCTCCTTAAACTTTCCTCTTGGTGTTCCCTGCAGCCCACAGATGCTGCAGACAGATTTAGGAGATCAGCTTCCCTGCCAGTGATACCCATCTCCCCTGACTGGACAGGCATGAAGCTGGCCACGTTCCAAGGACATTTCTTTTTGCTGTGGCAGCCCCAGCCTAGGAAGACTGTAACTGGGTTTTTAATTTTATTGTAACTAAGTAAAATAAGCTTTCCAAGCACAGTAGATATCTTGTTAATCCTGGGGTCTGGGCCTGCCAAGGTCAGGGCCCCGGCTCGAGTACCCAAAGTGGTGTATCCCTGCCCCCCAAGGGACCTCTCTATTTTGGGAGTCTGGCTCTGAAGCCTGAGTCTTTTTTGGGGCACATGTTTTCCTCTTAGGAGCACAGCCAAGTTGCTGGAGAGTGAGGCAGAGCCCTCAGTAAAGATCGTCCGAAGATCCCAAGCAAAGCCATTCCTCCAAGAAGTGCTAGGAGGAGTGGCTCATTCATGGAACCACCATGGAGTCTCAGACACATTTCTTGCAGCAGGACATGACCGGGCAGGATAGGGACTAAGTCCCTGATGGCTCAAGTGCAGACGTGTCGACGTGGCCAGAAATCTGAAACTTTACCTTCTTTGTCCCTGTGTTTTCCAGACCGGAGGACTCCATTTCTTTGTCCTGTCTGTCTACGGACTGGGGGCTTTCTTCCATACCCTCCTGTTCCTCTTTTCCACCCTTACCAAGAGAAGAACAGAACAAAGCAAATCAACAGTGAGCAGTGAGAAGGAAAAGAAAAACAGAATGATATTGGGCACAGGTAACAATTGTTGGGTGTGTTTCACATACGGATGCCACGGAGGCATCTGGAGTGATGACCTTTATTTTATAGATTAGAAAACTGAGGCTCAGGGAAGTTAGGCAACTTGCTCATAGTCACATAGACAATAGTGACAGAGAAATGTTCTTGAAATTTGATGTCTGTAGGGGGCAGAAATCCTGGACAAACTGGGTATTTTTTGCAGGGAAGATGAATAGACGCCAAGGATGAACTGGTCCAAACAGGCCGAGTCCATGGGGTTAATCACCATGGTGACATTTCCCCAACAGACTCATCTGGGGCACAAAACAAAAAAATCATCCAGGCGTGCAATCATCCAGGAAGAGTGCTGTCACCAATTAGTGTCTTCTCACCTTCTATCACCTCTGCCCTAGAGCCCAGGCTAGCACTCCCTGCCCTCCCTCCTTCCTTCTATTCTCTCCCCCTAAAGAAAGCTCTCCCGAGTGTGCATGTCTGTGAAACTGAACAACCAGAAGGTGTTTGGTTTGGAAACGGGTGCCTCCGACAGCCTTTCACACAGGGCTCAGTAGAGCTTGGTCCGTGGGCCAAATCCGACCTGCTGCCTCCTTTATACAGCCTGCGAGCTAAGAATGGATTTTTACAATTTTAAACAGTTACATTTTAAGTGATTTCAGAAGTGCCAACATAAAATTCTCAGTTTTGCCTCCCGGCCCACATAGGCTAAAATAGTATTTACTATCTAGTCCTTTGGAGAAAAAATTTGCCAACCCCACTTCAGAAGTTTCTAGGGTACATTCTCCCAGGACTTAACCTTTGACCACCAAATCAATGACTACGCCTAGGCTTCCTCTGGGGTAAGTTGCATTTCTCAACATATTTGCCTGAGGTTGGGTCAAATTTGATTCTAATTTCTTACAACGAGACACACCCCCTTAGCTGACAGGGAGCCAGCTGGAGCAGAAGCTCTGGGTTGACTGGTTTAACCAGTTGTTACTGGACAGGGACAAACAGTTCATATCCTCATATCCTTTCTCTTCCCGGTGTTTGTGCTCAAGTCTTCTGAGCTAACCTCAGTGGAGAGTGGCTATAAATACCTTTTTAGCTGTTACAGCTTCTGTCAACAGACGACCACTTTTCTTTATTTTTATCTCCCTGAATCAATTGGCCATGGCCCTCCCTTGTCAAAATAAATAATCCTTACCCTTCCCAAGTAGTTCTTGCACTTAGTCTACTCCTAAACCAACACAGTAAAGGAACCACCACCAGTTCAAGCTGGGAGAGGCAGGGACAGCTGGGCTGGAGGCCTCCCACCAGACTGACCCCTGCTCTTCCTCCCTGCAGGTAAAGGAAGGGGGGAAATGCCTTTCAGAGCTTCCTTTGCCCTGGCATCACTTCCAGATGACAGCAGCATCCTATGGAGAACAGGCCAATGCTCCCGCTTCCCACATCAGCCCACAGACTAAGATACTAGGTGCCCACTGCTGCCAGCAAGGCTCTTCTGCCACGGGGCCCGGGTTGCTGCCAATCCACTTCCAAACCCATCTCTCACTTCTGCTCTGTGCTCCTCCCCAAAATCTATCCTCCCCAAAGCAATCAAGAATGATCAAAATGCAAAAATTATCACATCCTTACTTTCTTGTTAAAATATTTCATTTTCTTCCCCCTGCACTGAGGATAAAGACAAACATCTTTCACCTGCCTAAAGTCCGTGCATGATGATGTCCCTGTGGGCAACTCAGTCCCCTCTCCTGTTACTCAGACCTTAACTCTCTCTGCTCCAGCAACATTGGAGCACTGGAGCCACACACAGGCCCTCACACATTCCACTCCCCCTGTCTGCTCGCCTTCCTTTTCACCCAGTAAATACACTCACCACTCTCCCAAATCTCAATAGTCACATCCTAACCCAGAGAAGCCTCGGATTCATTATAGGCACTCATAGCACCGCCTCCCTCCAGCTCCTTAGCACTCAGCACCCACACTCTTCACCTGAGGAATCATTGCATCAGCTTGTGCCTCCACTAGACCAGGAGCTCTATGAGGCCATGGTCATCTAAGTGTCACTCACAACTGTAGCCCCAACACTAGGTGCTGCACGGATACTGGTCGATAAAATAATGGATTTGGTAGAAGCAGGGAGGGGGAGGGTGGTTGGTAAATAATAAGTTTGCACCTGCCTTCCCGCACATTGAATGAGCTTGTGCTCATCCTAGGGACCACGGGGCTGCATCTGGCCCATAAGTTGATCCTGAACTTTGGTCTTGCTCTAAGAAAAGGGAGACCTTGACAGCAAGGGCAGGAATTCCACATAGCAGCTGCAAAATGGAGCTGAGCAGTGGCTGTTGACAGGCACCACCTCTTTGGTCCGCCAGGGTTCTTTTGTTACCTGCCTGGCCAGCTTCCCTCCACCAGGTATCTGGGTCTGTAACTTTGGTCACCCCTCTTCAGTAAGATGGAGGACTGTTACTTTCCCATGTTTTCCTTACTCATGACTTGATTTCCTTCCTTCTTCTCATGGCCCTGTGGTCAGGACTAGGTCTCATGCATGGGCTTGGCCACCCATGACCACTCAGTTGACATACACTGGCTTCTCCACCATGGATTTTTAATGAGCACAAGCTCATTAAAGTGCTACAACAGCCTTGTGATCACACCCATTTTACAAACAAAAAAATTGAGACAGAACAGGGTGTGACCTGGTTCTCAGAAGCCAGGCCTTGTCCGAGGGAGCCTGGGTTCAGTCATTCATTCCTCCAACAGATACTTATCGAACACCCACACTGTGCCAAGTCCTCCTCTAGGACCGAGGACAGAGCAGTGATCACAACAGACAAAATTCCCTGCCACATGGAGACGGTTAGGAGAGTGGGCATGGGAGAGAAGTGGGCTGGGGTACTGAGAACAAACGCAGTGCCAGGGAAAAACCTCAGGAGACTGAGGCATGATCCGGTGAGGGCGCTGCAGGAAGGGCGTGCATGTGGGTGGGAGGTGCCTGGTGCATGAGAATGGCAAGGACGGGTCCTCAGCCCTGCTGCCTTTTCCCCAAGTTCAGTCGCTGCCTGTTATCTGACTATGGGGACAGCCCAGTGGATTTTTCTGGAGTTCATAACACAGAGTTTAAGAACAGTATGAAAAACTCTGTTCTACTGTTATTCCATCACACGGAGCTGGGCTGCCTGGCTCCAAACCCACAGAAACAATCTGTGGGGGCCCCAGCAAGTCCCCACTGACTGTACTTTTGGGCCATAAGAGGCAAAACCAACCGAAGGGACAGAATTGAGGGGACCCAGGATGTAGCCTTTTCCATCAGGGGCTCTGGGGATGACCCGTCGTGTGTCATCTGAAATGTACAATGTTACACCATGACAGAAGGGTGGGTAACGTAGTAGGGGAAATGAAGTTAATCAAAGAGTTTCACAAGTGTAGGCAGGGTAAGAGGGGGCAGTCTCACCCCTCAGCCTTGAGGGACAGAGGGCAGCAGCACACAAACAAGGCTTAGCTTGAGCCCCTGCCAGTTCTCTGTCCTGTGCCCTTCCTTGAGGATCCATCACCGGCACCTCCAACACCTCCAAGCAAATAATACACTTCTAAAAAAATACCCAGGGGTTCACCAGGTCCGCCTGATCCAGTTCAAGTCCTCAGGAAGTCAAGTCCTTTGATGTCCCACCCCACCCATGTCCCTATCTCATCTCTCTCCTTCACTCCTCACTCCCACCCCCCACACCACTAGGGGACTATCCTGGCAGACTTTGTAACAGAGAAGAGACTACTGAGTGTCCTTTTGAAGGAATCCTGAGCACCTGACTAGCATATCCTTCCAAGGTATCTGACTCTTTAGGGACACACGTCTTTCATTATCCAGAACTGAGCCATGTTACACCTCTGTAAGTTGCAGAAAATTGATCAAGGTAATAAAATGATTCTTTATAGAGATGCAAATGAATGTCATCTACTAGAGACATAACTGATTCCATGCCCACTTCAGAAGGGGTCTTTTTTACATGTCTTAGCAAATTTACTCAGCATTCTTGATTGTCTATATGAAGGCTGTTGTAATATGAAAAACAGAGATATACATGGCTGGATTCTTTCTGGACAGCCCTGGTTTACGTTCTCTGGTCTTTACATTCTCCTTTGAGCCAATTTTTACATCTTATGATTCTCTTGTTAATTAATGAGTTGAATAAAAGTTTTGACATGTATTCATTATATATTGCAGCAGAGTCATTCTTTTGCTATTTTTAAAACATTATTCTTTAATATGTCCTAAAGGAGAAGCCACATAGAGTACTTCCAGGTTTTTCCAAATTGTCTTTCTTTTTCACTTTCACCCTTACTGCTGCTTCTACCAAGAATTACAAACTTCTTGTTTCCCTTTTTTTTTTTTTTTTTTTGCAGTTTTTGGCCAGGGCTGGGTTTGAACCTGCCACCTCTGGCATATGGGACTGGCGCCCTACTCCTTTGAGCCACAGGTGCCACCCTTGTTTCCCATTTTCTATACCCAGCTCAAATGTCATATCTTCCGTATGCTTTCCTCTCACTGTGCAGAGTTAATAACTGCCCACAGAGCAGCTCACCCTCTGTAATTTCCCATTGTTTTTATGAATTTGCTTCCACCATTAGTCCTTGTTCTCTGCCATAACATGGACCAACTCTTATTCACCTCTGGACCCCTATGCCCATCACCCCACCTGGCAAAGTGGCACTCCACCCATGCATGTGAGAATGAATGCTCAAGTAGTAGCCAAAAGAGTGACTCTTCAGTGTTCATGGAGTGGAGAATTGGGCTTATTTAGACTTAATAATTGTCAGCAACTCTTGGATCAGGAGGCCTAGAAGATATACGCATAGGATTTTAAAAATTAGATTCCTTCTTGGTGTCTCCTTCACTTTAGTCCACTTAGGAATAAATGTGGAACCCCCATTTCCTATGCCTAGGTCAATTTCATGTGAATTTCCTAGGCCTCAATTCCATGAATGGACTGT
>CAUYON010093179.1:0-13712 GCA_963573935.1 Arctocebus calabarensis
GGTAGAGTGGGAGGACATCTGAACTCTGCTCGCTTGTTTGTATGGAGGTATGGAGTATACTGCGAGCTGTTCTCTTGGGGGAGGGGACTCCTGTCCACTTGGTGATGTGCTCTGTACCTTTTGTTTGTATCCTTGGAGTCGCTCCAGCAGGGTTGATGTGCGTTCCTCGACCTTGTCTCTTGGCTCAACTCCAAACCGTTGGCTTTCTGGCTAAGTTTCTGTCCTTTAGCTCTCCTTCTGGACGGGAGCATCTGCAGAAAGCTGGCTACAGATCACCATCTTGGCTCCTCTCTCCATCTGGCAGGCTTTTCAAATCCAAATTATTCTTATGGAGTTACTCTTGTACTCCCCATTTTTTTTTCTTTTTTTGAAGTATGTTGCCTCTTTTCTTACTAACCAAGATTCATGGTCTTATTTCATGGTGGATTCACTCAGTTGACTTGGTTGTAATTGGATACCGTGCAATTGTGTTTGTCCTCCCCTGCAGTACAGGACTTTTAAAAAAGAAAAAAAAAATTAGAGCCCGAGGAAATTATTTTCTTTACTGATTGCAAATTGCTATCTGTTTGCGGTCCCACTCTTTGTTCTGGTTATTTGTTCTTTATAATATACTTGACTGCACAAATTTCAAAATAAATGGATAAAAGATCTTTTAAAATCTTTATCTGTGGGGCAGTGCCTGTAGCTCATCGAGTAGGGTGCTGGCCCCCTATAACAAAGGTGGCAGGTTCAAACCTGGCCTCTGCCCAACTGCAAAACAGAAAAATAGCCAGGTGTTGTGGCAGGCACCTGTAGTCCCAGCTACTTGGGAGGCTGAGGCAAGAGAATTGCCTACACCCAGTAGTTTGAGGTTGCTGTGAGTTGTGTGATACCATGGCATTCTACTAAGGGTGATTAAGTGAACACTCTCTCTACCAAAAAAAAAAAAAGTCTTTATTTGTTATGTTGTAAGCTCAGTAACCATATGCAACAGAAAAGCCCAGGGCCTTAAGTATGAAATCACATTTTGTTGTTTTTCTTTTTCCCTTAGCATTTTGAGTATGTGTCTTTTATCACTGCTGAAGTATGGTCTTTATTACAGAAAGAGAGAGAGAGTATGTGTGTATGTATATAGATGTGTTTTGTACATGATGTGAGGGACAGGATACCAAATTGTAAGAAGCATAATTTTATGCTACAGGCAAAAAATGGTAATCTAAGGTCTTGTAAATAATTAGGAAGTAGGCAGTGCCTGGGGTTCGAGGAGTAGGGTGCCGGCCCCATATTCTGGAGGTGGCAGGTTGGCCACAGCCAAAAACTGCAACAGCAACAACAACAACAAAAATCAGGAATTTCTTGTGAGCCTTCTAAATATTGCCCAGGAATTAATTACAAATATTTCTTACTCTTCTATCATATCAGAATAAATATTTATAACAGCCTACACGAAAGGTTTTAGGTAATGGGAATATGTTCAAGGTAGATGAATGATGAAACAAATGGTCAAGTGGGCCTTTTATTTACTAATTCTTTCACTCACATTTTTGAGACCTATTTAGTGCCAGACTCTGCTCTGGGCATAAGAATGCACAGTGAGTAAGACATAGACCTGCCCTTACTAAGAAGAAAAGTTTCTTAATAAGGCAGGTATCAGAAGATACAGGACAAGGAGACTAAGCGCCTCTTAATGGTGACAATTCTGTAACTCCTCTCAGTTTTATCAATGAGACACTTTTTCTGCAGTCCATTGTACAGACTGAGCTCCATTACTTATAACCTACTTTTTCCTTCCATTGATACAGCCTCAAGGACTGAAAAACCTACTTGCATATTAATGTAGAAATATTCTTGGGAAGACTTACCTGTTTCCCAGGTTCACACATGACATTGCTGAATCAAATATTAATGATCACATATTTGTTCAACTACTAATGAGAACATAGGCACAGGTAACAGATAAGGGATGTTTGATCTCCTTTCAGTTATATTTATGGGTATGTTATTCATATGAATGTTCTAACATGTGCATAAAGCCATAAAAACCTAACATTTTAATTGTAATTTTTATTATGTGAAAACATGTCTAAAATTCTGCATGTTATTAATGTGGGTAATATGAGACTATATGAAATTTGTAAAAGTTTGATGGTCCTGATGTGATGCTATTAATAATCATTCTGGTTGTTATCTTAAAATGCTACATTTTAAACAAAAGGAATACAATGCCCTTATTAACTGGGGATTTTCCTTTTTTTCTTTTCCTTTTTTTTGGGGGGTGTGTGTGTGTGTGGTTTTTGGCCGGGTTAAGGTTTGAACCTACCACCTCTGGCATATGGGGCCGGTGCCCTAATCCTTTGAACCACAGGTGCCACCCTTTATTTTTGTTGTTGTTGTTGAGACAGAGTTTGAGTATATTGCACTTGGTAGAGTGCTGTGGTGTCACACCTCATAGCAACCTCAAACTCTTGGGCTCAAACTGTTCTCTTGCCTCAGCCTCCCAAGTAGCTGGGACTACAGGCACCCACCACTGCACCTAGCTATTTTTTTGGTTGTTTGTGTCATTATTGTTTAGCAGTCCTGGGCTCGGTTGGAACCACCAGCCCTGGCATATGGGGCTGGCATCCTAGGCAGTGAGCTACAAGCACCGCCTCAACTAGGAATTTTTATCAGGTTTTAACAATGGATATTTTAAGTTCTTTATTTTATCCACCATTATTATTGTGCATTTTTCTCTAAAAGAATTTGTAATGAGCTATAGTCCAATCTTACTTTCCACAGAAAATACTCTAACAAACACCCTTGAACATTAATATCTTTAAGATTAATGGACTCAATAGCAACTTTTAAAGTAATAAAGAAGCTTATGGGTTCATAAAATTGCTAATAAAGATGAAGCAAAACAGAAAAAAAAATTAATTACAGTAGAACCTCCATAGCCAACTGTCACCTCCTTACTTTGACCTCTCCTTAAGTTGACCTAATTTTCATAGACTAGATATTCACCACACGTATGTGGTAATACAGTAAGCCTCGTTCCTACTGTTTTTTTTTACAGTCAAAATATTCACATATCTATTTTTAAAGCACTTATAAAAACCAGAAATGACTTACATTAAAAGCTCCAAGGCATATTGTTTCAACTGCATGTTATAACTATCTATACCTTCACCCCATTTACTAAGCCAAAAACACTTCAAGCAACTCTAAGTTCATAAATTAATAATGAGGTACAGAAACCCAATCAGGACCAGTTCCTACTATTCACAACCTCTGTATATTGACCAGTTTGTTACAGTCACTTGGATGATCAATTTGCAGAGATTCTTCTGTTTATGAAATTGAGTAATTGATAAAGAAAATGTTCTTATGACTTTTATTTAAAAACATAGTTTTTTCTTAAATGTTTTGCTTTCCAGATTCAAGAAAAATGGTTTCACATAAAATATATTTAGTTTATAACAATTTCGTAAAGTATACATTTGTGAATGAAGGCAGAGGTATTTGCTCTTTCTCCCTACATGATTGCTCCAGGAACTATTTGTGACTTTTATTCACATCAGTTGAATAAAAATCTTTCCATTTATAAGTAAAATACAGTTGAAAACATTGGTTATATTACCGAATGTCATTTCAAATAAACATGGAATCTCATACATATTCAACAATGTGTACAGGGATGGGGGGCTCGTGCCTATAGTTCTAGCTACTTGGGAGGTGGAAGCAGAGGGATCACTTGAGCCCAGGAATTTGAGGTTGCAGTGAGCTATGATGACATCACTGTGCTTTAGCTAAAGCAACACAGGAAGATTCTTTCGCAAAAAAAAAAAAATTACTCACGTATTCATTCCCTTTCATACTTATTTCTACTTTAGACCTCATTAGCTACTACCAATGGAATAGCAGGAGTTTAAGCACAATGAAAATTGAACTTTTGGCTAAAGGAAAAATGGAAAATTGTGTATCAAACAAATTCTCGTAAGTCTAGGAGGTTTGTCTCTGAAGGAGACAGCGGGTGGATAAAATCCTACTGTAGCACAGTAGGATAATGCATGATCTGAGGACCTCTACACTGGTGATGCAGGATGAGTCCAGCATTTCCCTACAAAGATTAAAATATTGAGCAGCCCAGGAGCAGCCATTAGGCAAGCACCCACCACTCCTTGCTTTGTTGGTGTTATTTCTTCCACAGTCCTCAGATGAGTTCACAGGCATGCTTTTTCTTCTCCTGTGGGGAAATGGATTGGAGTCTGATCAGAGACATAATGTTATATGGCTTATGAAGATATATGAAGATAATGAAACATCCAAGAATGTAGAGAACTTTCTGTGACTAAAACCTTGAACTCAAGGTCTATCTGAGAGAGATTTGTTTCCTTCCACTAGATGTCTGAGTTCACATTAGGGGATACAATTAGAAATTACTTTTCACATTGTCTCCTCAGCGCTGGGGCTCAGCCAGCCTCTACTGCTATCTATATATTTCAGGGGCCATTGAAGTCCAGTGCCATGCCATATACTCAGTTTTATTTATTTGCACTTCGTTAACAGCTCTGTGAGGAAAATACAATCAGTCCCACTTCACAGAAAACCATGCTTAGGTTCACAGAGCCTAAGGCCCCCTTCCCACATAAGTGGCAGAATTAGAATGAGGTTTCATCTCTCATCCTCCCAAGAGGACACTGGGCAGCCTCTGTTTCACAAGATGGGCTTCCAGGCCTGGAAGAAAGGTCAGATCACACCCCCCTGATACTGTGGCATCACAGGGCTTCACCCCATGGCCCCCGATGGGTAATGAAGATGACAGAGGAGATGAAATCCCTCCCTTTGTGTCAGGAAACCTGGGTATAGGGCCCCATGAGTTGGCTGATCCCTGAAGGGGTGAGTGGGCTCAGGCAGAAGCTCAGGGGTTGGCCTTGGGACAGATTAGCCAGAGGAAAGGAGACACATATACTGAAGTACTTTAAGCCAATGCTCTTTAGAGTTCATTTTCTTTCATTCTAACAGCTATTCAACTTACCCATTATTGTAGTGACTATTCTAATCAACATACTTTAGAGGAGTTTAAGTAAACCACTGATACACTTTCCTATCATTAACCAATTCTGCATTATTCTAAAATTTTCCTATTTTGCCTTCATGACCCCTGGGATGGAGAGGGTTGCCATTACATGTTCCAGGGTTGTTCAACTTTTGAGTCACAGTATTATAGAAATTGAAAAATTCTAAATTTTTACAAACATTAAATACTATGTGAGAACTGTGGAGAACATTTTTGCAAATGACACCACAGATCCATGCTTTGTGAAACACACATGAAAACAAAGAGACTGTCAAGTAATTTCAACACAGAATTCAAATAAATGTGTGCGATTAAGCTTGTAAACTCATCCTGGAAAAAGCGCTGAATACCTCATTGCTAACATTGTATGAGGTCTGACAATTAAGTTCGAGAACTTGACACTGTGTGCTTATGTTTGCAGAAGTGTACAAACAACTCAGTAAGGTTTCATAACCTTGATATATCACAGTGTCACAGCTGTGTTCGTGTTCACATATGGCACTGTCTTGGTAAGGTGACATTCATTATTGTTCTTATGTTTTTGTGTGCTGTATGACAGCTCTCATGGTCATTCCAGAAAAGAATTTCAAAACTGCTTTGAAGGGGGGACTAGGTTTTTGTATTGGTGCATAGCTCCCCAAAGGCAGTACTTGGAAGGCAACTGTAGTGATATTCCATGATGAGGTACGCAGCCCTTTGCTAGGATTAGTTCATGAGTTTGATTATCAGACCTTCATGTAGGTGTGTGTATAAAAATAAAGGTGCTAAATGGGCCAAAACTAGAATAACTAATAAGATGCAAATATAAATACTAAGAAGAGTATTAAAAGACAAATTGTAACACATGGTGGTGAGTATGACTGTACTTTCGAACAGACTGTGTGTGTAGGTATACCTATTCGTGACCACATTACCGGGGACACATCTGCAGAATGTGCAGCATTTTATCTACAACACACCCCTGGTGGTCAGCAATTAGGAGTTGGGGCTGTGAAAGATTCAGATTAACTTTAATTCACAAATATGCTGTTGTATAGTCTTTCAAGCTTTATATTTAGGGAGAACAATTTTGATGAAAATTAAAAACATTAAAATGTTTAAAACAGAAAATACTTCAAAAAGAATTGAAAAAGTAAGATTAACATACATTCCTTTCCTTGGGAAAGTATTCATTGTATTCAGTTTCTTGGCAAAATGCAGTACATTTGAAAAAAATGAATTGAGTGTGTGTGTGGGGGGGGTGTGTTGTAGCTCTTCTGGCTCAACCACCTCAAAGATATCTCACAGTTGAAGCCTTTTCTTCTGTTCATTCCAGGATTGGACTTCCAAACTCTGGTTTAGATAGCCCTGAAAATGTACTTTTGTCATAACTCTGAAAAGTGATGGATACAGAGGGATTGCTGCAGGTAAGTGAAAATTCCACAAAACACTGGTCAATCCCATTAATCACCTCTCACCCTTAATCCTTCTACTTCTTCCCTATTCCACCCAGCTGAGCCCCCAGTCTACTCCCAGAACTGCAGTTCTGACGCCAGCCACCAGCTATCTCCAAAGTTTGTTCTCTTTCCAGGAAGAGCAGTACAGTTGGCAATGTGTACCAAATGTCATGAAAATATGTGTGTTTGCCATAATAACAATTCGGTCAGGAAATCCACTTGTATATTAAAGGAATTCCATTTCCTGGTGTCCCCAAGTCATTATGCCGTTCATTGATTTATCTCTTCTTTTATCAGTGTAGGTTGAGGCGTCCGCACTACAGAGGTTCCCTTTCCAGACAGCAGGGCTTTCACCCTCCATTACCACCCCTGTACAGGCTTCCCAGAACTTCTTCCACATCCCATCAGTCATAGCCTCTGCAGGATACGATGGGAACAACTGCCCAGACCCCGTTTCAGTGCCATCATCCTTCCCCAGTTACCTCCTGCCCGCCCTATGCTGCCCTATGCCTCCTGGGGACTGTGAAATTGTACTTGAGATATGTGGTGGTTTATCTTATGGATGCTCCAGACTATGTTTTTGCAATTTTCCTTTAAACCTATTTTTCATTCAGATACAATTAATATCATTCTGTACATATCTTTATAAGCTGTATTTTAAAGAAGTGATTGTAGTTTTTGCTCCTGGAAAGCGCTGGGTATGATGGCTTATGCCTGCAATCCTAGCACTCTGGGAGGTCAAGGCAGGAGGATAGCTTGAGGTCAGGAATTCAAGACCATGATAAGAGTGAAACCTTTTCTCTACTAACAATAGAAAAAAATTAGAAGAGCATTGTCCTATGTGACTGTAGTCCCAGCTGCATGGAAGCTGAGGCAGAAGGATCCCCTGAGCCCAAGAGTTTGAGGTTGCAGTGAGCTATGATGAAGCCACTGCACTCTAGCCCAAATGACAGGGAAGGAAGGGAGAAAGGAAGGAAGAGAAAGAAAGAAAAGAAATACTTACAAAGATATTTGTATATTCTGTACACATTGTGGTGGGGACAGGCAAAAAACTAAAAATAACATAAAGCATTTTTTTTTGATGATATAGTATTTCCATATGTAAGCAAGGGTGTTAAGTATACTATTGTGTATAACAAAAACTATGGTAAGGAAACTAAATTTTCACTACTAGGGAAATAAAGTTTGAGGCATCATATGATGAAATATATAAACTGCGTCTATATAAAATTATTGATATTAAGATATAAAGTCACTTTAAATATTATATAAGTGTATTTACATGAAAAGATGATAATAATAAGCACAAGGACAATTATAAAGATCACAAGTAGGCTGGACCAATTTTGCTGATATAGGTGTTTTTTGTTGTTGTTGTTGTCGTTGTTTGCAGAGACAGAGCCTCACTTTATTACCCTTGGTGAGTGCCGTGGCATCACACAGCTCACAGCAACCTCCAACTCCTGGGCTTAGGCTATTATCTTGCCTCAGCTTCCCAAGTAGCTGGGACTACAGGCTAATGCACAATGCCCAGCTATATTGTTGATGCAGTTTGGCTGGGTATATGGGCTAGCGCCCTACTCAGTGAGCCACAGGTGCCACTCCCTTATATAGGTCTTTATCTAATGGTCCCATAGCATAAAATTTAAAAGGATTTATTTCTTCCTTGAAAATAGTGTTCTCACTTCAGTACAGCAAAAGGCAGCCATTTCTGTCTGATGGCCATCAGTGTCCCTACATACTAGGAACTCCCAGGTTCTATTCACATTTCCAGAAATATTCACAGAGGTTTCTTGGGCCATAGACCCTCCCTCCCACTTTTCTGCTCAACAGGAGGGAAGGAGAGATTAAGGTTGGGAGCTTAATTAATGGGATCAGGCAGAGTTTTTTGGAATTTTTCACATGTTTGCAGTACTTTTTCTGTATTCTTTTTTTCTGGATTATAGAATAAAAGAGCACAATTTCTGGGATATATGAACCTATGACTGAAAGTCCAGACCCAGTCCATATTGAAAAAGTGCTGCAATTGTGAGCTGTATATGTGTGGTGGAGCTAGAGGAGCTACAAACAGACACAGACACAAACATGTACACACACATTTTTCATATTTTGTTGCCCAGCAAATTAACTACAATGACTACTTTTCCAAAGTAAGGAATAGATATGTACCTTACTTCTGTCTATTTGTTCACAAGTATTTTATGCTTCAATAATTTATCAAAAGAGTTATTCCTGAGTATAAAATTTCAAACAATGGAAAACATACTTATGATTTGAAATGAATGTGTACTTGTCACTGGTCAGACTCCAACAACCAGACCCTAACGGATCTGTGATCCACAGAAGGGAGCATATTCTCCAGACATGTTCTTGCAGTTGAGAAACATGTGGATATGTACACCTATACACACACACACAGACACACACACACATGCAGGCACATTCTTCTCCAAAAGTGTAATCATAGTCCTTATCTTCCTTTGAAATTTGTCTATTTTAAAATCTTGGCACCATATTGATTCTTACAGTTTGTGCATATTTTTACCATTCATTTATAAATTCATGTGAATTCTCAGTGAAAATAATTTTCCATCTCTTTTTTTTTTTTTTTAGACAAACCCTCAAGCTGTCACCCTGGGTAGGGTGCTGTAGCATTTCCAACTCCTTGGCTGAAGCAATTCTCCTGCCTCCACCTCCCAAGTAGCTGGGACTACAGGCACCTGCCACACAGCCCAGCTATGTTTTTGGTTGCAGCAATCATTGTTGTTTGGCAGGCCAGGCTGGATTCTAACCCACCACTTCAGGTATATGTGACTGGTGCCTTAGCTGCTTGAGCTACAGGCACCGAGCCCACCCATCTCTTTGTTAGTGTGTTCACAATAATAACAAGTAGGCTGGACCCATTTGTGGATACTAACCCATGTAGACTGCAAATATTTTCCACAATGATTTTACACAATTAACACTATTTTTTTAAACTTAGAATTGGTTTTACAACTTCACTAATATTGTGCCTTAAAAACTACATCGGTCATTTTTTTTTTTTTTTAAGAGACAGAGTCTTAGTTTGTCACCCTTGGTAGAGTGCTGTGTCATCACAGCTCACAGCAATGTCCAGCTCTTGGGCTTAGGTGATTATCTTGCTTCAGCCTCCCAAGTAGCTGGGACTACAGGTGCGCACCACAATGTCTAGTTATTTTTTTGTTGCAGTTTGGCTGGGCAAGGTTTGATGTCCCCACCCTGGGTATATGGAGCTAGCACCCTACTCACTGAGCAACAGGCGCCACCCAGTTCATAATTTTTTTTTAAAGCTTACTCCCTAGAAGCATTTAATGACAGACCCCATGGTGATTAAGATCATTTAGTGACCAGAAAGCATGAAGAAAAATTAGCAAAACTTCCAATAGGGAGGTAACAAAGCTATCTTCCTGATTTACTTAATCTTCCCTATAGTCGCTAGCCTTGTCTGAATAATGGTGATAATCGTGGGTACATTAAATGCCAATTAGCATCTGACAAGCAACAAAAAAACTATCTGTCTCCTAAAAGAATGAAATACTTTGAAAAACACCTGCATTGGCTGTACTATCAGCCTTGAGGGAAATGGGAGTATTCACAGCCCTGTGGGCATCAAGTCGAAATCCAAAAAACACTTTAAGTAATTCCAAAAAGAGCTGCTGATATGGTGTGGACAAGTTGTCTCCCTGATTAACATAAACTCTCCTTAAACTTAGTTCCCTGATCTGAATAATTGACATAATGATGTGTAACATGAGTAGCTCTAGGATTAAAGGACATGAAATATAAAGTACACTGGCTCTACATAGTTCAGTACACATTACTTTGTCTCTGACTCACCTGTTCCAAGGCCAACACCTGAGCTTCTACCTAAGCTCATGCACTGCTTCAGGAATCAGACAGTTCCTGTGGCCCTCCAGACAGATATCTTGGCACAAAGTCAGAATTTCATGTCCTCTGTCATCTTCATCACCAAGAGGGGTGTGGAGTGGGGTCACAATAACAGGGAAGTGTGATCTATTTCTCAATCCCTAGAGGCCATCTTCTAAAAGACAGGCTACTCAGGTTTGCTCTAGGGAGAGATAGAAGTGGAACCTCATTCTAATCCTGTCACTTATCTGGGGAGGAGACTTAGGCTCTGTGAGTCTTACCTTGCTCATCTGTGACATGAAACTGACCATATCGTCCTTATAGAATTTCCCAGAGGGTAAAGTGAGAAAACCTGCCCAGAGTATATGGTGTAGAGTGCAATTACAATGGTCCTTAAGATTTAGAGACCAAGAACAGCTCCTTGTGGCTCAAGGAGTAGGGTGCCGGCCCCATATACCAGAGGTGGTAGGTTCAAACCTGGCCCTGGCTAGCAGAGCCCCAGGGCTAAGGAAATATTTTAAAAATTATTTCTCATTATTTCCCATTACAAAAAAACAGACATTTAGTTGAAGACAGACAATGTCTCTGTGATATGCCTTACTTTCAAAGTTTTGTAGACAGTAATTTCTTTACTTTGGGATGTTTTCACAAAATCCTAAGAGCTGGTCAATATCATGGCCCTGAGCAGATCCATCTCTGGGTCCCTGCACTGGGAAGTTAAGCGTGTCTTTGAACTCACCTGGTGAGCTATCTCAGTGATAGAGCCTGCCCAGGAAGCAAGGCATAGTATTTTGCGTAGCTGCTGTTTCTGGACTACTCATGTTTTTTTTATAGTCTCCTAACCACTACTGCAAGGTCTTCAGAATATGTATTGTCCAACCATATCACAGCAGGATTTCAGCCATCTGCTTTCTCCTAAAGAAATCCAACTGTTACTAACATTTTTCTGACACAATTGTACATTATATCACTCCATGATAACTGAATTATTATTTTTTTATTAAATCATAGCTGTGTACATTAATGCAATCATGGGGTACAATGTGCTGGTTTCATATACAATATGATATATTTTCATCAAACTGGGTAAAATGGCCTTAATGCCATTTTCTTAGCTATTGTGTTAAGACATTTATATTCTGCATTTAGTAAGTTTCACCTGTACCCTTCTAAGATGCACGGTAGGTGTGGTCCCACCAATTATACTCCCTCCACCCATCCTCACCCCTCCCCTCCCTTGCTCCTTTCCCCATATTGATAACTGAATTATTATTATTTTTATTTTTTTGTAGAGACAGAGTCTCACTTTATCACCCTCAGCAGAGTGCCATGGCGTCACACAGCTCACAACAACCTCCAACACCTAGGCTTAGGAGATTCTCTTGACTCAGCCTCCCGAGTAGCTGGGACTACAGGCACCCACCACAACGCCTGCCTATTTTTCTGTTTTGAAGAGGCTGGGCTTGAACCAACCACGTTTGGTGTATGGGGCTAGCGCCATACTTGATGAGCCACAGGTGCTGCCAGATAACTGAATTATTTTTGAACTCAGAATTCATGCTATTCCATTGGAGGCATCTCATGTTTTCTAAAGTAGAAATAAGTGAGTAAAAAGGAAAATGAAGACACAGACAACTTCAAGCATTTAATCTAAGATGAGAGGGTTGTTTCCAGTATTTCTTTTCATTGGAGTTTTTGTAGCAAGCAACTAACTTTTAACCTAGATAAAATTGAGTCTGCCTCTGGGCCCCACTGGGCCTTGCCGCCCAACCCCAGTTGCTGCTCTGCCCCGCTCGCCCTCCCTACGCCACTACCCCACCCCATTCCACAGCCCCTTCCCAACTTGTCATCGCCCCGCCTCAACCAGCCACCCGGATCCATCCAGCTGTATCATCCCATTGCCCCGCCCCATGCCACCGAACCCAGTGCTCCCACACCCATCACCGCAACCCATCACCTCCTGTCATCACCCACTGCTGTCTATAACATTCCTCTAACCTTCTGTGTCTCACACCCAAGCCCCACCCCTTGAGCCTTGTGACTTTGGCCTCGCCTTTGCCTCCCCCTAACTTGGTCTCTCTCTACTCCTTCACATTTAAAGTTCCATAAAGAGTTTCCTCATTCTCTGTTAGCACTGTTCACTTTCCCACCATGTTTTATCCCAATAAATAAGGCTTGTTTCTACAATTGATTAACAATTGAATTTAAACACCTTTGATTTATTTTTGCTTTGCAATTAAAATAATGAAAAGAATGCAAAAGATACTCATGGCAAGGAATTGGAATATGAAATCAGATCAGCATCCCTAAACCAATCAAGGGAGTTTGTTATGGGGTGAGATTAAGGACCACCAACTCAAATTAGAATTTCAAAGGAGTCTTTTATTAACCGTGGTGCTGTATCAGAAAAGTCTAAAGCAGACTAAGTGAGAAAGCATTGAGGGGGTTGAAGTTGGGGTTTGTCTAGTCTAAAAGTTGACAATGAGCCAAACAGGTGGTCTGAAAGTTAGCAATTAAAAGTAAAATGAAAGTTGCCAAAAGAAGCAAAAAGCAAGCATGGGGTCACAATGACCTCTTTTACAGAAGCAAACCTTGCAATTTAGTGGTTTAGCCAATAGGTAACATAAAGGGCAGTTAGATAACAATAAAGTAACATAACGGATATCTAGGGACCAATGGATAAGGAAAACAATTTGTCACGGCACTTAGCTCATTAACTTTTCTGATGACAGTTCTTGGCCCATCCATTCTTACCTTGTCCTGTTCCGGCCTGATCCGGACCCATCTAAGAGTAATGGTACTTAGCCTCGTTTCAGAGTTATGGTCTTTTCAGCTCTCTGTCCCTTCATCTTTTATCCCACACAGCCCCCTGGAGTATGTCAGTGGCGGCAGTATCCATCTTATGGGGGTGATGAGGCAGCTGGTACCGTGAGGCTGCTGGCACCCACCTCATTCCCACATGCTCTTCACTGCAGCTATATTCATCTAATTTCCATTTTGTGATCATATCATACTCTTTCTCCCTTCAGTATGTTTCCATTCATTTCCGCATTCTAAAATGGCCATGTTAGTTTGCGTTGCCATAAAGCAGTGTTTTTCAACCTTTGTTATCTCACGGCACTCTTAAACCTTTAGTTAAACTACCACAGTGCACTTAACTTATGTTGATCAAAGTAAAAAGATAAAAACAATATACTTACTGTGCTTTGAATTCTTTTTTTTTTTTTTTGAGACAGAGCCTCAAGCTGTCACCCTGGATAGAGTGCTGTGGCATCACAGCTCACAGCAACCTCCAATTCCTGGGCTCAAGCGAGTCTCCTGCCTCTGCCTCCCAAGTAGCTGGGACTACA
>CAUYON010093182.1:0-19845 GCA_963573935.1 Arctocebus calabarensis
GTTTTCATATAGTAAACGAGAAAATATCATGAATGTTATGTCAATCAGGTTGATAAAATATCTCAGATTGCATGTGAAGCCCCCACACTGTACCCCATGGTTGAACTAATGTACACAGCTATGATTCAATTAAAAAAAAAATAAAAAAATAAAAAACTGCGTTTAAATATTCCTCTAAACTCAAACTTTGTTTACTCTCAACATTGTGTGTTTTCCTAAGTCCCACACTGTAAGCAGGTTCTCTCATGTGCCTGAATCACATCATGATTCACCTTCCCCCACATGCACTGGGCTCTCCAGTGACCCAGGAAAATTTTGGTCTGCTGATTCTTCCAACCCCAGCCCCCAGACAGTCAAACGTCCTTATGCTGCTAACCACCGCTGCGGGGAGGCTGCCCAGCATCACAGTCCAGCCGCTCCCCACCCCCCACTGTGCCATTCCCTCCAGGCACGAGGCAGCGTGTCCTGTCTGTGCCCCTCAGCGCCTGTGAGCTTCTGTAGGGACTGAGGATTCAACCATCCACACACCTGACAGCCCTGCCAGGTAGAGCTCATACAGTGCCCCCATACTTTGATTCAGCCTTGTCAGCTGCAGAGAAACTGGCAATGAGAATTGAAAAACAGTCTCTGGGTTTAGGTACTTGGTGACTTTTCAGAGAGAAGGTTCCACAGCAGGGTAGAGCTGAAACGTCCAATGGCAAAGGGTTAAGGAGCAAAGCTAAGGCCACAGAGGAGTTTGCAGGTTGCTCTTGCCAGTACTGTACATGTATCTGTGGATGAAATGACATGACCGTCTGGGATCTGCTTTCAAACACACCAGGAAACAAAAGAAGGGAACAGAGGAGTTAAGAGAATAGAAGGAGGTAAGGGAATGTTTGAAAATTTTCATAATGGAAACAAAACAGTGGAAACAAACCAACAAAAAAGTTTGGAAATGAGAAAGGCTGTCGTGGCATTAGCCACACCCCTGTAGGTTGAAATTGATAGTCTGTATAAGAAAAACAAGAATGTCAGCTATTTTCATCGACCCACTTTGGCATAATTTCTAGGCAGATTTGTTTCTGGTATCTTCTATACGTGCTCAAGAAGTGCAAGTCTAATGCATTTGTCTAATCTTCAGTACTCTCACTAAACAGTTTCACTTTCTCAGTGTTTTGCATTCTTCTCAACTTTCTCATTTGATTCTCATAATAACTTTAAGAGTTATGTTTGGAGTAGATTATTTGATAAATGAAAAAAGCTGAGATTTCAGTTAAGTAACTTACAAATAACACATAACTGGCCAATGGGGAAATACACCCCAGTATCCAGAACCTTCAGTTACCCTTTCCTGCCCACCACCTACTAATAGACTCACATCACTACACATTGCAGTGATCACACTGCCAGTCCTGAAACAGACAAAGTCATTGTTCCCCCACACTTAAATCCACCTTCCCCATGAGGAGTGCTTTGCTGCATTCAGCATTCATTCAGCACACGTGAAAATGAGTCAGACAGCAATGCCCTCTGGGACATCCACACAGTAAGTAGCAAGTAAGTTTACTTTTCAGATGAAAAGTAAACAATGTTATTGCACTTTGCCCTGAGAGGCCATAAATTAAAAGTTCTGAGGGGGAATTTTGCAAGTTGAAGCTGTACTAAATCTCTCTTCTGATTTACTTTTATCTCTGATGTTGAAAAAGATTTGCAATCTTGGTTCCTAGTGTCAAATCAGCTTTTTTCAGCCCATCCTTTTAATCCAAGGATTTATCTTCAAATTTCCCAGTTTAAATGTCTAAACAGGGAACTTCATTGGCAGGTTCTTCTTAATTCCTGCTCTTGGATCTGAAGTTGTGTATCTTGGCAGAAATTCTTAAGTGTATTTCAGGATTCGGAGGCTGTATACGTTTAAAACTCGACGCTGAAATTTACTAGATTTTGAAAACTCCAGAAATGCAGCATCTCAACCTGAAATCAATTTCTTGGCCTTCTGTGATGATGTGAGATTACAACAGCTAACATCTATTGAATACAGCCTATGAGCCAAGCACTGTTCACAAGCATTTACCCATTTATTCATCACAACAAGCTTGCGAAGTAAATATTACAATTATTCCAGTTCTATCTATTAGAAGACTGAGGCACAAGAGAGATTGGGTCCCAGGGCTGGAAATTGGTGGAGCAACCTAGGTCCTGGGTTCATAGCCCGCCGTGCTGTGTTCTGTCATCCTCCCGCTCTGGGAGGCCAAGGCAGGTGGATTGCCTGAGCTCAGGAGTTCAATGACAGCCTGAGCAGGAGTGAGACCCCTTCTCTAAAAATAGCCCTGTGTTTTGACAGGTGCCTGCAGTCTCAGCTTCTCAAGAGGCTCAGGCAGTAGTATTGCTTGAGCTCAGGAGTTTGACGTTGCTGTGAGCTAGGCGGCCTGGGCGACAGAGTGAGACTCTGTCTAGAAAAGAAGGGGGGGGGGAGGAAGGAGGGAAGGAAAAGAAGGAAGGTAGGAAGGGAGGGAAGGGCAAGAAAGAAAGAAGGAAAGAAAGAAAGAAAAGAAACCTACATTCTAACCTTGCCTTTGCCTTTGTCTTCTCCGCTAAGAATCCTGCCACCATGTGACAGGGCTGGGCAGCAAAGGAAAGATTGAAATAGTGTCCTTGTGGGTCAGATGCTGCTGCCATTTGGATAGTTCCTGCCCCTTGGAAGGAATCTATAATCTGCCGCAATCCTAACTACTTCATAATAAGAACTATACTCACAATTATTTTCATTTGGTCTCCTGGCTGGGATTTCCTATTTTCAAGAAGTAAAAGTGAGAAAGGACTTCCAAGAAATATCATGAATCGTTGACAAAAGTGCCCATTCTCCAAATATGCAGCCAGGCCACCCCTGGCCTCCTGCAGGTCAGACCACTGGGCAGCCACATACAGGGCCCTCACCCCCACACCCTACCTCTCACAACCCCTCCACACCCCCCCCCCACACCTGCATGTAAGATCCGTGCCGCTGGGACAGTGTCTCCATCACTGCGACATCTGCAAGGCCCTGCCCTGGGTCAGCAGGGGATAAATGGGCTGAGTGAGCTTTGCACCTCTAAGCAAAGCCCCCTGGTTGCAGGAGGGTTTCTCACCTGGTTTTTCCTGCCTGATCCCCTACCTGATGCCTCCTCTCCAAACTGTGTTTTTCTGCCCATCCCTCATTTCCTTCACTTTGTCCTCTCCCTCTCTTACTCATTCTGAATTTTGCTTGCTTCCACCACCGTTTAACCACACTATCTTTGTGATCTGTACCTCTTTCCGACAGCTCTCTGCTGCTGGGTCTTGGCTGGGTTTCCCAGGTATTTGTGGCTGAGTTTCAAGTGTCAGACTGTGCTCTCTCATCCTGGGGAACAGCAGCCCCTGATCTCTCTTCTCTTTCCTCCCTTGTAAGATCCCCTCTTCCCCCAACAATCATCACACTCCCAGGCCAGCTCCCAGTCCCTAAGGATAGGCCCACAGAAACTCTCTCCAGAACTGTGATGTGTGGGGTCTGCTTCTGCATTCTGTTTTTATTTTATTTTGTTGAACTGTCCCTTCTCACACATCCAAGTCTTACTTTCCCAACTGTGCTGTAAGCTCCTTGAGGACAGGCACTGGGGCTTTGCTGTTTTATTTCGCCCTTGAAGATGCTTGGCCCAACCCAGCCCAGCCTTTAAAGGTGTCACACTAGCTAAAGGTGGCTGATGGTCTGGGTCCCCAGGATGCAGCCCTGCTGCCCAGCCCTCAGAGTCTCCCAGGCCCATGACTTGAGTCTAGAACAGCTGTCAGTTCTAGAATCCCCAGGGCTGCCCTCCTACTGAAAGCATTTCCATTTGCCCCAGGCAGGCACCCAGCATTCTGCCCATCAAGAACACAAAGGAGAAGAGGGAAAGGAAAGCCAGGGGGCTAGAGTGTCCCCCACAGCACTTCTCAGGGGCTGCTGGCACCAGGGGTCAGTAAGCAGGCAGGCACAATCCATGCCAGCTTCACGTAGCAGGTCATTCCAGGCCAAAGTGTGTGCTCTCCTCTCGGTGAGAACTTAGGATCACCTTCCCCTTGCCATACAGGAATATTAGTTTATTAATTATCTATTACACACATGTATACAACTCTGCTAATACAGAGACTCATTATAAAACAAAACGTGAAAATTAGAAAAGCAAGAAAGAAAATGATGAAAATTAACAAGATTTTAAATGGTTTTAGTTTATTAAAAGTATAAAATATCTTTTCTCTCTCTAAAGTATTAGTCATTTTTCGTTAAAGCACATGATTGGAAATGCATGTTCTTTTTTAAACTTTAATTTTGCATTTTGTGATACAGTGTTAAGAAGGACTGGTTCTAGAATTTAATTTCTGTTGGTATTTGGTTTATGGCTGTCCCAGCCAAACAAGCTGTCCCACGGTCTCCAGGCTGGGCAAGGTGGCTCACACCTGTAATCCTAGCACTCCAGGAGGCTGAGGCGGGTAGATTGCTTGAGATCAGGAGTTCAAGGCCAGCTTGAGCAAAAGGGAGACCCCATCTCTACTAAAAATAGAAAAACTGAGGCAAGAGGATCACTTGAGCCTGAGTTGGAGGTTACTGTGAGCTATGACACCACGGCACTCTACCCAGGGCAACAGCTTGAGTCTCTGTCTCAACAAAAAAAAGAAAAAGAAAGATCTCCCTCCAAAACGGGTTGATCCTGTGGGAGGAGAGTACTGCTGAGCAGGTTCAGCTATCCTCCTCACTTCTTATGTCCACCCACCCATTGTACAAATGTTATTTATTTATTTATTTTGTCCTGGGTAGAGTGCCATAGCATCATTAGAGCTCACGGCAATCTCAAACTCGTAGCTCAAGCGATTCTTTTGCCTCAGTTTTTCTGTTTAGTAGAGATCTCTTGTTCAGGCTGGCCTCAAACTCCTGAGCTCAAGCAATCCACCCTCCCAGAGTGCTGGGATTACAGGAGTGAGCCACCACACCTGGGCCAAACTTTAAATTAAGCTAGGACATCTCCATCCCCCTGATGTCAGTCACTTCTTACATACTAATCAGGAGGTGTTACAATTTTACATTTTCTTGACAAATGGTTTCAATATAGCATAACAAGATTTGGTAGCTCTTTCCATAAGTAGAAAATTCCGTTTCAACTTTAAGTTTTTATAGGTTGCAACTGCAAATCTAACCTGCTTGACAACAAAAATGGCATAACAGTAATAAATTTCCAAACATTCCATTTTTCAAAACACTGTCCCCAAAGCATATGTTTCCTCTGGTAGGGGGTGCATAATTTACATGCTTACTTCTTGTCAAACATTTTTTCCTTGAAAGGACAGATTTGCTGTTTTTTCCAAAATAAATAATGGGTGGCCCAAAACTTTTCCATGCAGAGTGGCCGGTAAAGGGCCCTTCCTGGAAAAGGAGACCCTACCCTTTGTGTCCACTCAAGTTTCAGTTACGGATAGCATCAAGCTACAGTTTCTTTGCAGCAATCTTTTTTAAAGCTACCTGTTTTTTCAAGGGTTGGTTTAGTTAATGTTGAACAGTGAAATCTTTGAATCCAGGTATCCAGGTGCACACACGCTACAATAAGGTAAGAGGTGCTAAAAATGGAGAGGCTGGGGTTCCCTGACACCCCTCTTTGAGAACCAGTCTCTCCCACAGAGGACTTAGCTCACCTACCTCCTGAAGTATGACTGTGACCTTCTGAGTGAATGAGGGTGCCAGCACTGATCTGGGGTTTAAGTATTTGGAACATTCAATTTTGGGTTCTTGTTTGTTTTTAGGGAAAAAAAAAATAGAATTCTACTATTTCCTTCCCAGCATGGGAAGGCACTGCTAAGGACCACCCCCCCAGGAGAGGTGGTGGGAGCAGAGGAGCGCCCTGGGGGTGCGAATCGGGGGTGCTTCACTATCTCCCTCCTGCCTGCTAAGCAAGGGTGGCAGCAGAGGCCCCAGTGACCTGCAGGTGACACACCTGACCCACCACTCTCCAGCTCAGCACCTCCAGCTGGTTCCTTGTGGCCATCTGAACACAGCCCACGTGTCCAGCTTACCTCGTGTGCCTGGACTCTCGGACCTGCACTGGCTGCCCCAACTTCACAGCAACCCACCCTCAGCCCCACCTGGGACTTGTCCTGCACCCTGCTGTCCCGCTGCAGCCCCCATCTGGGGTCATGTCTTTGCTCAGGCTAGTTTGGGGGGCCACCCCTCTGCCCCCTTAGCCTTTCCCCATTGCCCCAAATCAGAATTGCACCGCTCCCTCTGCTGCCCCCCAACTCCGTCCCTGCCTTGGCCACACTTTGGTCACTCTCCATGGATGTTCGGTGGCATGTTGGTGACGCAGGCTTCAATCTGGGACGAAGAGTCCTGTTCTCCCGTCGAGGCCTCTCACAGCCTCCAGGATGTCGGTAACAGTGGCGGTGAGGGAGGGATGATGCTAAAAGTTGCCGGGCGAGGTGGCTCGCTGTCACCGCTCTGGGTGGCACCCCTGGCCTGCTCCACTGCTGTGCTTCCTCCTTTGAGGGTAAAGGAGGTGTCTCTCATGGAATCGTGACCAAAAGATGATGGCCCTGACCAATGCTTGGATTCCTGAGCAGTAGAGAAGAAAGTAGCAGGGGGACAGCGGTTTAGTTTCCTGAGGACTGGAGCCCGGATGACTGCAGCGGGCGCCTGGGTTAACGGGGCCGCGTTCTAGCGCCTCTGGTGGCCGGATGGGTGCCACCCTCGCCTATGGACTCTCCCTACCCCAGGAGTTTGCAGCCTGGGGCTCCTGGGGCAGATCTCAAAAAGCTCACCCAGACGAGGGGAGTGAATCTATCCCACTCCGGTGCGGTATGAAGAGCAGCATAGTTGGGATAAAATCGAAAAGCAAGGCGTGCGAACATTGCCAACCTGCCCCGGGGCCACTTTTCTATCCGTGTGTAACTAAGACGACAATTTGCCTTTTTCTTTACATGTGAGTTTAGCTTCTATGGTATAGGGCTCTTTGAATGTCAATGTTATTGAGGTTTTGATAATTATGCACCCTCAAAAGATGTTCAATGTAATTCTGATCATACTCCTCTAAAAAAGCCTCAGATTAAAAGCTTTTGCTGGCTCTTTAGACGGTGGGCCTGCAATTATAGAAAATGAACTGCATTTTAGCTTTCCATGGAAATTAATAACAGCGGTTCCCCAGTTGACTCTGTGAATACTTAATGGAACAAACAGGATACTTCAGTACAATATGGGTTGGAAAGCCATTTCAGTGAGATTCTGGGTTTCAAAGGGAAAATAATTCATACAATGCACACCTTTTTAATGTACTCTGTACAGTAGGTATTTCTTCAGAATAAAAACTGAACTATTTAACAAATGATTAACTATATCTCAGTCAGCATAGACTGATAAAAACTGAACTTGGGTAAATAAATTTGGCACATGATTTTCAGTGCTGCAAAAGGCTTTAAAAGACATATTGATGGATCTTCTTACTTGACAATGAAGAAACTCAACTCCAGCAAGGTTGATCTTTTTCCACAGTCACTAAGCTGGTTAAGGACAGAGGTCAAAGTGGAACCCAGTGTACAGACCCAAAAAGAACGCCTGTGGAAGGGACCAGCAACACTGACAAATGAGTCTCCCTGGAAATGGACCCTTTACCCCCTGACAATGCACAGTTGCCTTTTGAGTTGGGAAATCTTTGCACTATTAGGACATTGAGACATGGAGTTAGGAGGACAAAAGAATGTATGGCCCAGCATATTCTCTGGGGCTCCCATTTTGGTTTATAAGACTAAAGTGTAAAAAGCAACACAAATGAATAATATGTTAGAATTCAGAAAAGTCAAAGGATACAAAATCAACACACAAAAATTAATTGCATTTCTATATTAATTAATGGATTGTTCTAGTAATGAATAACTCAAAAAGTAAATTAAGAAAAATAATTTCTGGGTGAAGGGCTCAACTACAACTTGGACTTAAGAAATGCAAACGAGTTGGCTGTGGCTCACGCCTGTAATCCTAGCACTCTGGGAGGCCAAGGCTGGTGGATCCCTTGAGCTTAGGAGTTCAACACCAGCATGAGCAAGAGTGAGACCCTTCTCTAGTAAAAATAGAAAGAAAAAAAAACAACTAGCCAGAAATTATGCCTGGTGCCTATAGTCACAACTACTTGAGAGACTGAGGCAAGAGGATGGCTTGAGCCCAAAAGTTTGAGGTTGCTGTGAGCTATGAAACCATAGCACTTTACCGAGGGTGACAAAGTGAGACTCTGTCTCAATAAACAAAACAAAAAAAACAAACAAAAACATATGTAAATGATGTAACCTAATTGTATGTACTCTTACATTAATCTGAAAATTAAAAAAAAAAGAAAACGTTTCTTTATTTTTTTTTTTTATTTTGAGACAGAGCCTCAAGCTGTCGCCCTGGGTGGGTAGAGTGCTCTGGCATCACAGCTCACAGCAACCACCAACTCCTGGGCTCAAGCGAGTCTCTTGCCTCGGCCTCCCAAGTTGCTGGGACCACAGGGGCCCGCCACAACGCCCGGCCATTTTTTGGTTGCAGCCACCATTGTTGTCTGGCGGGCCCGGGCTGGATTCGAACTCGCCAGCTCAGGTATACGTGGCTGGCGCCTTAGCCCGTTGAGCCACAGGCGCCGAGCCAAGAAAAAGTTTCATTAAGAAGAATAAAATACCTAGGAATAAAATTGATTAAGGAGGCAAAAGATGTATATACTAAAAACTACAGAATATTGCTGAAATAAATCAAAGAAGACTAAGTAACTGGATAGACATCCTTTGCTCTTTTACTGGAAGACTTAATATTGTTAAGATGTTAATACCACCCAAAACAATCACCAGACTCAATATAGTCTCTACCACGATCCTGATGACATTTTCTGCAGGAATAGAAAAATCTATCCTAAAAATTCGTATGGAATATAAAGAGACTTGGAATAGCCAACACTTTGTCTTAAAAAAGAATAAAGTATCGTAGCACAAGTAGCTCAATGAATAGAGTGCCGGCCACATACACCAAGGATGGCAGGTTCAAACCTGGCCCTGGCCAGCTAAAACAACAATGACAACTGCAACAACAAAAAAATAGCCAGGTATAGGGGCAGGTGCCTGTAGTCATAGCTACTTGGGAGGCTGAGGCAAGAGAATCACTTAAGCCCAAGAGTTTGAGGTTGCTTGAGCTGTGCTGACACAGCACTCTACCCAGGGCTACAGCTTGAGACTATCTCAAAAAAAAACAAAAGAAAGAAAAAGAATAAAGTATCATACTTACTGATTTCAAACTTACAAGTAATCAAAATAATACAGTAGTTTGAATATGACTGGTGACCCCCCCCTAAAAAAATCCCAATATGGTAGTTACATAAAGACAGATACACACATTGACCAATGGACGAGACTAGAGAGCCCAGAAATAAACCCTTGTGTAGAGGACAGAATGATTTTCAGCCAGGGTGCCAAGACCACTCAGTGGAGAGAGGAAAGTCTTTTCAACAAATGATGCTGGGAAAACTGGATCTCCACCATGCAAAAGAATGAAAATGCACCATTATCTTATGCCATATAAAAAAATAAACTCTGGACTCTAAATGTAACAACCGAACTATAAACACTTAGGACAAAGCAGGGGGAAAGCTTCCCAGCAGGGATTTGTTGCTTATGACACCAAATGATAGGCAACAAAAGAAAAAAAGTTAAATTGAACTTCATCAAATTAAAAACGTGTACATCAAAGGCATTAACAAGAGAGTGAAAAAGCAATTCACACCATGGGAGAAAATATTCACAAATTAAATATCTGATAAACTTTTAATATTCAAAATATATAAAGAAGAACCCAGATGGGTGTGGTGGCTCACACCTGTAATCCTAGCATTCTGGGAGGCTGAGGCAGGTGGATTGCTTGAGCTCAGGGGTTCAAGACCAGCCTGAGCAAGAGTGAGACCCTGTCTCTACTAAAAATAGAAAAACTATCGAGGCATTGTGGCAGGCGCCTGTAGTCCCAGCTACCTGGGAGACTAAGGCAAGAGGATCACTTGAGCCCAAGAGTTTGAGGTTGCTGTGTGCTATGATGGCATGGCAGTCTACTAAGGGTAACAAAGTGAGACTCTGTCTAAAAAAAAAAAAAAACCCAGAAAATAATAAGTCCTGGATCTATCAAGTATTGAACACAAATGTCTTAACACTGTGATTAAGCAAATGAGATGAAAGCTATGTTAATCAGTAGGATATAAGCACTCCAATTTGTATAAATATTCAACACATTGAATCCCACAAAGGCATAAATGTATCTTGATCTATGTATATATGACTTAATAAAAAAAAATAGAAAAAACAAGTACTGGAGAGTATGTGAATAAAAGTGAAACTCTTGTGCATTGTTGGTTGGAATGGAAAATTGTGCAGCCACTACTACAGTTCCCAACATCAGCACCAGCTAGCCCTCTGTAGGGGTTGGGAAAACATTACTGTTGTTTCTGAAAAAATTGAAAATAGAATTACCATATGAACCAGCAATTTCACTTCTGAGTAAGTACCCAAGACATTTGAAAGCTGGGACTCAAACAAGTATTTGCACACCTGTGTTCATAGCAATATTATTTATAATAGATAAAAGGTTAAAACAACACAAGTACCATCAATGAATGAATGGACCAACAAAATGTGGTGTATTCATTCAGCGGAATGTCTTTGGCCTTAAAAAAAATATATAGTTGTGGTACATGCTATGACATGGATAAACCTCGAGGACATTATACTGAGTAAAATAAACCAAGCAGAAAAAAAATTACTATATGATTCCACTTACATGAGGCACCTACAGTTGTCAAGTTCAGAGATTTCTAATGCTTCAGAGCCACTAAGAAGAGGCTGTGTAATGTCATGGGTCAAAATTCTGCTCCATCCTGGGAGTGGTCTGTGTGACTATTTATCTCAAAAGGGTACAAAGCTATCGAGAAAGATATTTTTTTAGAGACAGAGTCTCACTTTATTGTCCTCGGTAGAGTGCCGTGATGTCACAGCTCACAGCAACCTCCAACTCCTGGGCTTAGGTGATCCTCTTGCCTCAGCCTCCTGAGTAGCTGGGACCATGTGCCCCCATAATGCTTGGCTATTTTTTT
Source organism: Arctocebus calabarensis (assembly GCA_963573935.1). Classification (NCBI taxonomy): domain Eukaryota; kingdom Metazoa; phylum Chordata; class Mammalia; order Primates; family Lorisidae; genus Arctocebus; species Arctocebus calabarensis. The sequence continues at coordinate 11,103 of CAUYON010093182.1, forward strand.
TTTTTTTTTTGTAGAGACAGAGTCTCACTTTATCACCGTTGGTAGAGTGCCGTGGCATCACACAGCTCACAGCAACCTCCAACTCCTGGACTTAGGCAATTCTCCTACCTCAGCCTCCTGAGTAGCTGGGACTATAGGTGCCCACCACAATGCCTGGCTATTTTTCTGTTTTGCAGTTCGGCCGAGGCTGGGTTTGAACCCGCCACCTTCGGCATATGGGGCCAGTGCCCTACTCGCTGAGCCACAGGTGCCGCCCAATGCCTGGCTATTTTTTGTTGCAGTTTGGCTGGGGCCGGGTTTGAACCAGCCACCCTCTGTATATGGGGCCAGCACCCTATCAACTGAGCCACAGACGCTGCCCAATTCAAAAGGCTCTTAATAAACTGAGACTGAAAGGATGAACATTTAAAAGGTAAAGTGTTTTATTTAGGTTCAAATAATCACATAGGTACCAGATGGAGAAAAGCTTCAGAAATTCTGCACAGCCACAAATTCAGTGTGAACCATTGTGTAGCTTGGCTGCCATTACAATTTCAGCTACGTTAACAAGAATGGAGCACTGTCTACATGGACGGAGGAATGGTCCCCATCATCCTTTGTTCTTGGTGCATCACATCCAGTTCTCATGGACATTCTTCAAGGTGGAGGTGGGAATCTAGACTGAGTCCAGAAGGGAGCTCTGGAATCCCCATCACCTGTGGTATGGTTGAGGATGCTGTAGACATTTGCCCTGCATTGACCAAGGGAACACACCAGGTGTCCTCATGAGTTTCAAGACCATAAGGTAGAAGAGAGTTGACATTTTCTGCATCACTACAGAGGGCTAGCTGGTGCTGATGTTGGAAACTGTAGGGAGGCAGATTGGTGTTCAGAGTAAGGAGGCAGTTCTAGACAATCCCAGGCACTCTGGCAAGTGGCCAGTGACTGTGGAAGGTGCCATCGACCAGCCAGATGAGTATGAGGAGGATGCCCCTTGCATGGGAGACAAGTTGGAGAAGGTGGCTTTTGGGATCCCCTCCGACTTTGAGATTCTGGTTAGTGCCGTTAAGACTGGGGAGGAGGTTTGGGGGCCATGCCTCTTCACGTCCTCCAGTCTCCTTTGGGTTGATGGAGTTGGTGGAGAGGTTTCCAATGGAGAATATTTGGAGAAAAGCATGTTGGAGGACAATTAGTAGTTGAGGTCATGTGGAATCAAAAGGAACTCTTCTCCTCCTTCCTCCTGTTCTTCATAGAAGGAGGAGAAGACAAAAATGCATTTGTAGGATAGAGTTATCTATTGCAGGGCCCTGCTGGCAGTCAACTCAGGGCACAGTTGTTAAGGATCATTTTAGGAACACATGTGCAGGCAATACTGAGGGGTGTCCTGGCTTCATTCATCTCCATAAGATGAATCCAGTCTCACCAGACTGAGGACTCACTACCATGAGCACATTCACAAGAGATCCGTCCCATGACTCAGACATCCCTCATGTGGTGCTGCCTCCTGGGAATCAAATTTCAACATGAGTTTTTATGGGAAAACCACATCCAAACCACAGCACCCCTATACTCTGAGCCTCAGTTTCCTTACTTGTGAGCAGTTTACCTGCTTGACAAGTCTCCATGAGCCAATGAGCCTTGTAAGCCAAAGGTGTAGCTTAGTCCATTTTTGCTGCTATAACAGAATACCATAAACAGGGTAATTCATAAACGTGCTTCCTTTTTTTTTTCTTCTTCTTTTTGAGGCAGAGTCTCACTCTGTTGCCCTAGGTAGAGTGCCATGGCATCATCATAACTCACAGTAACCTCAGTCTCTTGGGCTCAAGCGATCCTCTTGCCTCAGTCTCCCAAGTAGCTGGAACTACAAGTGCCCAGTAAGTTTTTCTCTTTTTAGTAGAGATGGTGTCTTGCTTTGGCTCAGGCTGGTCTTGAACCCCTGAGCTCAAGCATTTCTCCTGCCTTGCCCTCCCAGAGTGCTAGGATAACAGGAGTGAGTCACTATACCTAGCACTGGTTAATTTATAAAGAACAGAAATTATTGGCTCACAGTTCCAGATGCTGGGAAGTCTACGATCAAGGTGGCAGCAAGTTTGATGATTCTGATTCCAACATGGTATCAGACTGTCAACATTAGTACTGTCACAATGACAATTAGATTTCAACATGAGTTTTAAAAGAGATAAACATTCAAACCATAGCAAGGAATAACAGGATTTCCTGTGGGTGGAGGGTCAGCTGCTTGGCCTCCTGGCAAACGTCAGCAAATGACACCCTCGGGCACTCAGGGGCTGCTGTGTAGTCTCTGGAGTTTGCTGTGAGCCCTGCCCTGCCTGTGTAACTGCTGGCAGTACCTCCCTCCCTATCCTGGGGCTCTGGGTGGCTACACCAACTGTGTAAGCGCTATTGAACAAAAAGTCTCTTGTGACAGCTGCAAATTATCCTGCACTTCTAAGCCAACTTGTCTTCTGTTACCCAGCTGAAAGAGGCACTCAGAGAACACCACCTTCTAAACAGTACATGCACCTCGTGTGCATATCCCCATGGAGAGAGTTTTCTTTTTTCTTTTTCTTTTTTTTTTTTTCTTGACCACACCTAATTATAAAACAAACCAAGATGTGGCTCCGTGGCCCCATTTAGTTCACCACAGTGGCATTCCACTAATTTATTTCTGACGCATGGATTGGACTTCATTTGCCAGCAATGAGCTGGTGAATGACCTCCCGTGGGGGCCGGGAGAGGGACAGCCCTGCTGGGTGAAGTTTGCTGATTCCCATCGTGTGTAACTGTTCCCACCTTGGATGATTATGAGTTGCCAGCTTGGTGTCCTTGAATGCAGAGCTGGGAAGAGAGTTGGGAACTGGTAGGACCTGGTTTCAGCTCACTACTGCCTGAGACATTTGTGGGCGCCAAATTGCCCAGGCCCCCCAAGGTCATGAGAAGCTCAAGGCACCTCCCAAGGAAAGCCACTGAGATGTTCTTCCAGTGCCAACAAGGCTCAAGTGAGCTGCAGAGGTAGCTGGGAACTGTAGCTATGCACTCCCCGAGGAAAGAGTCACAGGAGGAAGAACTCATCCTGGGAACTGCCCTGAACCCTTGGTGGCCTGGGGTTTCCTTCAAAGGCAAAGTAATTCTGGAATGTCTCCTGTCTCAGAAAAACGAGGTCAAGGGAGTGCTTAGGCTCAAATTCAAAGGGAGGCACTGATCTGACCTAAGGGGAATTCAGGGCTCCTTTGCTTTTTCCCCACTGGAAAAGCATTAGAACTGAAGCCAGAAAGCCTTGATTGAATTCAGGATTTACCCCTACTAGCCTGGGGGCCTTAGGCAAAGCATCTTGGCTTTCTGAACCTCAGTGTCACCTCTGTACCATAGGGTAATGACACAGGGTTGGAAAGCAAGCAGACTTTGCAACCTGGCAAAATAAAATAACAAACATAAACTAAAAAGAGACAATGAATGTGAACATTGTTAAACTAGAAAAAAGCGTATAGATGTAAGGAGTTATTTTTATGGTTACCTATATCATGCATGTGTTCCCTGGTGGTAAGCCAAGGTCACGGGAAGGCATCGTATGGGTCACCCCTCATCCAGGAGCAACCAGCCAGCCTCTGCTGTTAGTGAAGCTGGGCTGAGGCTAATGACCCGGCACCCTACAGTGCTGACACCGCTGCAGATGGCACACTGCCCGGCCTGCTGATCCACACCCAGGCAGATCTCATCACCCTGTCTGGGAGTCTGAGACAGTGGTGCATGGCAGACTCCAAGCCAGAGGCTCAGAGCCCCTGCTGAGTGAGCAACAGGACCCATGGCCACCAGGAGCCCTGGAGTCCAGAAGCAGAGGGGGCTGTGTCTAGCCCCTTCTAGAGAGACACAAACACATGAGGAGAGGCTGTCATTCTACCTTCAGGGGACACTCAAGCCTTTGTTACTTACTCTTCTGGCATCAGCAAGAATTTCAGTTGCAGCATCCTTAAGTTAGTCTGGTTGGGTGGGGATCCTTAGGAAAAACTACAGGGATAAGGATGGAGGGCATGCAGATGGCACCGTGAGGTTGGAGGGGCTTTGGCATGAGGCTTTGAGAGGGGCATTAGGCCCGGAAGAAGATAAACCCAACATGCACAAACACCCCATGACACCCAGGGGAGGATGTCTGCCAGCAGTTGGGACAATGGACTCCTGCTTTGGAAAAAATGCTTCTATAGCCTCCATCAGCCACAGAGTAGGATGGATTTATAAAGACCCTGCTGAAAGAAGATTCTGACAAGTTTCTAGCAGATAATCCCCAGCCTATATGGCATTTTAAACCAAACAACACAGACCACATTGGACCACAACCTTTTCTGAGACTTCTTTCTGCTTGGGATAACTAAATGATACCTTACCAGTCCCCTAACAATAGATGAAGAAAAAGTGAGTCATCACTAAATAATAAAGTCTGTTAAAACCTGTACTTTTCCCTCATAGACTTTGCCGATTTACTTTTCAAGGGGGGAAAGTCTTTAAAAAGATGCCTGAGAAGCCTCATCATCTAATAGTTTCAGCATTTGAAAAAGGAGAGGGTTGGATAAGAGTCTGTCCAGAGTAGCAGACGGTTCTGGGCTCTCTTAACTCTCTGATTTAATGCCTTTTACGTGGCACTTCATCTGGGTTGTGTAGGATGAAATAGTCCAAATACTGGAGGGGCTTCGGACAGAATTTGTGTCATGGTGGTAACCGGGTATATGAACGCACAGGTGGCCTAGGTTCAGGCTCCTTACTCATTTTATTTGGCAATAAACGTTTCCTAAAACTTTAAGGACTAGATAGATACTGGGAGGGACAGAGGAGATAGAACTTCCAGGGCTCTGTTAAGATTTTTTTCTTGGCCTGAGTGAGTGACCTTGTCCTGCCCAGGGCCTTCGAGTCTCCTGGCAGCTGCAACCAGTGCTTCTCGCAGGTTTCCCAGCCTGAGACCAGCATTGCTCATTTACTCATTCACTCATTCCTTCACATAAAGCGGGAGGCGCTAACAAGGCCCAGCGCTCCCAGAACTCAGAAGCTGATGGCACGGGTGGAACAGAAGGATATCTCCCCCAGACCTGGAACCTCCCAGGCATCTTACAAACTTCCAGAGCCGGCTGTATTCACTTTGCAATGTACATTATTCATGATCTGTGTGCCTTTATTTATGTGCATTAGGAGTGAATAAATGTTTACTTTTTTTTTTTTTTTTGAGACAGAGCCTCAAGCTGTCACCCTGGATAGAGTGCCCTGGCATCACAGCTCACAGCAACCTCCAATTCCTGGGCTCAAGCGAGTCTCCTGCCTCCGCCTCCCAAGTAGCTGGGACCACAGGCGCCCACCACAACGCCCGGCCATTTTTTGGTTGCAGCCATCATTGTTGTTTGGCGGGCTGGGCTGGATTCGAACCCACCAGCTCAGGTGTACGTGGCTGGCGCCTTAGCCTGTTGAGGCACAGGCGCCGAGCCCCGGCTATTTTTGGAAATGGAGTCTTGCTCTTGCTCAGGCTGGTCTTGAATCCATGAGCCTAGGCAGTCCACCTGCCTCAGCCTCCCAGAGTGCTAGGATTACAGGCGTGAGCCACCACGCCCAGAAACGTTATTTTTTAGAACAATTTTAGGTTCACAGCAAAATTGAGCAGAAGGCACAGGGATTTCCCATATGCTCCCTACCCCCATACATGGATAGCCTACCCCATTGTCAATATCCCACCCCAGGCTGGGTTTAGTGGCTCACACCTATGATCCTCGCACTTTGGGAGGCCAAGGCAGTAGGATCCCTTGAGCTCAGGTCTGTTAGACCAGCCTGAGCAAGAGCAAGACCCCGTCTCTACTAAAAATAGAAAAATTAGCTGGGTATTGTAGTGGGTGCCTGGAATCCCAGTCACTGGAGAGGCTAAGGCAGAAGGATCACTCCCACCTAGGAGTTTGAGGTTGCTGTGAACTAGGCTTACACCAGGGCACTCTAGCCTGGGAAACAGAGTGAGACACTCAAAAAAAAAAAAATTTTTTTTTTTAAAAGAAAGTGGGTTCTGGAATGTAGTGAGTTTGGAATGCTAATGGTTTGATACTGGCCACAATCCCTATTTCTCAACCTGGAAAAAATGCCAATAAGATGGAACGTTTTCAAAATTCACCCTGAACCAGGGCATGGGAAATGAAGAAGCCACAGAAGAAACAAACTGGCCTTGACAGCAAGAGGATTTGAAACCAGACTACCAGGAGCCTTATAGTATGTATTCCCCCTCCCAACCACCCCCAGGGCCAGAAGGTCCAATACACTGACACTGGGAGCACCATAGTAGGTGACCTTCACCAACCTTAGCAGCGAGTATGGCGACAGCAGACACAACTGGACCAGACACAGGGAGGCAGGCTCTGTGTATTTCCCTCTTCGACCCTCCCCACCTACCCCAGTCCCAGCCACCATCAGAAAAGGACCTGACATGGCAACATTTCAGCCCTTCTCGTCATCCCACTGAGGCTCCTAAGATGGGAGAGAAGAAAGAAAAACATTTAAATCATTGCTATAACAATAACAATGGCAACTCCATAAAAATAACATTGTTTATACAGCATTTACTATTCTGGGGTTCACCATGGATTACAATGTACACATTAAACACACTTCCTTTGCACTTGCTGCTTACTGTTCCCCAAATGACCACATGGTTCAATCCCTCACTTCTTTCAAGTGTTCAGATACCACCTTCTCAATGAGGTCTTCCCTGCACACTCGATTTAGAGTTGCAAAAAAACTCCCAGCACTCCCCACTCTTCTTCCCTGCTTTATTTTTCTCCTTAGCAGTATCAGCTTCTAAAATGCCTTCTATGGGCAGCGCCTGTGGCTCAAGGAGTAGGGCACCAGCCCCATATACCAGAGGTGGTGGGTTCAAACCCAGCCCTGGCCAAAAACTGCAAAAGTAAAAAATAAATAAAATGCCTTCTATTCGCCTGTGTCTGATTCCGCCACTAGAACATCAGCCCCACTAAGCAGGGGTGTGTGTCTGTTTTGTTTATTTCTGTATCCCCAGGGCCCAGAACAGCATCCAGTACCTTCTATGTGCAAATATCTGTTGTATATTAAAACAAAAAAATCAATGAGGTAAAAGCTATTATAATCTCAGCTTTACAGAGAAGGAAACTGAAGCACAGAGAGGGTAATGGCTCAAGATGGCTCAGTGTGAGCACATATATCCCCTTGGGACTCAGCGATTGGTTCCCATCAGGACATGTGACCTAATCTAGGTCAATGAGAACCTTCTGCAGGATTTATGCCACCAGGAAGAGGAGCCTGGCTGAGAATAAAAATACCCCAAGAAAAAAAGCAGAACTCAAAGGAAAAATCAGACTCCCAATGGCAACTTTTTGGTGCCTGGATGCAGCCATTCCTGAAGCCAACCACATTATACATGTGATGTTATTCTCATGTGTTACTATTATTTTGTCTAAAGCTACTGAGAGCTAAGTTTTTTGTTGCAATCAGAACAGTCCTGACTTCTTCCAATAACAACAGTGGGCACTTACAAAATACTGCCTCTGGCAAGCCCTTACCTCACATCTAACCTCACCCCCACTTCAGTTTGACCTGGCTAATAGATCCAGGATTTCAATCTCAGTTTCTATGACCCTAGAACCTGCATGTGCAACACAGCTCTGTTCTCCATATTAGCAGTGTGAGAAACAGACCTCTCCCAGTTTGGCTGCTAAAAAAGGTCTACATGACTGGCACATAGTAGGGATTTAAAAAATCCTATTTAGGCTCGGCACCTGTGGCTCAACGGGCTAAGGCGCCAGCAGCCACGTACACCTGAGCTGGCGGGTCCAAATCCAGCCTGGGCCCGCCAAACAACAATGACGCTGCAACCAAAAAATGGCCGGGCGTTGTGGCGGGCGCCTGTAGTCCCAGCTACTTGGGAGGCAGAGGCAAGAGACTCGCTTGAGCCCAGGAATTGGAGGTTGCTGTGAGCTGTGATGTTACAGCACTCTATCCAGGGTGACAGCTTGAGGCTCTGTCTCAAAAAAAAAAAAAAAAAATCCTATTTATAATTCTTTAAGAACTGTTTTAGAACCTGTGAACCTTGCCTGGATCCTGATTCCACAAACCAACTATTAAAAGATCTTTTTGAGGTCAGGCATGGTGACTCACACCTGTATTCCCAGCACTCTGAGAGGCTGAGGCAAGAGGATCCCTTGGGCTCAGGAGTTTGAGATCAGCCCAGGCAAGTGTGAGACCCCATCTCTACTAAAGATAGAAAAATAAGCCAGGTGTTATGGTGGGCCACTGTCGTACCAGCTACTCAGGAGGCTGAGGCAAGAGGATTTTTTGAACCTAGGAGTTTAAGACCAGCCTGAACAAGATAGCAACACCCTATCTCTATAAAAAAATACAAAATTACGAGTGGCGCCTGTGGCTCAAAGGAGTAGGGCATCGGCCCCATAGCCGGAGTTGGTGAGTTCAAATCCGGCCCCAGCCAAAAAAAATAAAAATAAAAAATAAAGGCTCGGCACCTGTGGCTCAACGCGCTAAGGCGCCAGCCATGTACACCTGAGCTGGCAGGTTCGAATCCAGCCCGGGCCCACCAAACAATGATGGTTGCAACCAAAAAAAAAAAAAATGGCCAGGCGTTGTGGCGGGCACCTGTAGTCCCAGCTATTTGGGAGGCGGAGGCAGGAGACTCGCTTGAGCCCAGGAATTGGAGATTGCTGTGAGCTGTGATGCCATGGCACTCTACCCAGGGGACAGCTTGTCTCAAAATAAATAAATA
>CAUYON010093184.1:0-55143 GCA_963573935.1 Arctocebus calabarensis
AGGCGCCTGTAGTCCCAGTGACTTGGGAGGTGGAGGCAGGAGACTCGCTTGAGCCCAGGAATTGGAGGTTGCTGTGAGCTGTGATGCCACAGCACTCTACCCAGGGCGACAGCTTGAGGCTCTGTCTCAAAAAAAAAAAAAGAAAGTGGGGCATTATTTTAGCGTGAAATAATTAGAAACTAAATACTTGATTTCTGGTGAGATACATCTTACACTAATAACCTCCATTCCAATCAGTAACATTTTAAATTTCTACTCTCATTCAAACAATTTTTTATTTTTTGGAAATAGATTCTCACTCCATTTCCCAAGCTACAGTGCCATGGAATCAGCCTAGCTCACAGAAACCTCAAACTCCTTGGTTCAAGTGATCCTCCCGACTGAGCCTCCCGAGTAGGTGGGACTATAGGTGCCGACCACATTGCCCAGCTAATCTGTTTTCTGTTTTTAGTAATGATGGTCTCACACTTGCTCAGGCTGGTCTCAAACTCTTGAGCTCAATGTATCCTCTTCTCCTCACCCTTCCAGAGCATTAGGATTACATATAAGCCACCACACTTACCCATATTCAAATAATTTTAAACAATGGCTTTTAAAGACAGGTTTTGCTTGAGTATCATGAAGATAATAAAAGGGGCCAGGCGTGGTGGCTCACTCCTATAACCCTAGCATGCTGGGAGGCTGAGGTGGGAGGATCGCTTGAGCTCAGGAGTTCAAAACCAGCCTGAGCAAGAGTGAGACCACCTCCCCCCCCATCTCTACAAAAAAAAAAAAAAATAGAAAAATTAGCTGGGCATGGTGGTTATGTGCCTGTATTCCTAGCTACTCTGGAGGCTGAAACAAGGGAATTGCTGGAACCCAGGAATGTGAGGCTGCTGTGAGCTATATCAGACAAGGGAACACAGTGAGTTGTCTCAATAAATAAATAAATAAATGCCCCTAAAACAAATTACAACCCTTAATATCTCATAACTAAAATTAGGATAATGATAATTTAGTACGTCAATCACCTTGTTTCCCCTTTTGCTTAGATAATTTCTATCCTGAAATGAGAACCAAAAATAGCTAAGAAAAATAAAGCTGTTAGATTGATAATTTAAGATGATATTTGCATAATAAATTACCATATTATGATACAATTACATATTCCTAAACAAGAACTTGCTTGACAGTACGAGATGTGCAAAGCAGCAAAATACTTTAAACACTTAAGAATTTGGTCAACAATACATAAGCAGATGTGATGCTTACATAAAGTATGTACATAGGAATAATTTCCTTTTCTATTTTTGCAATCTTTGTACTTAACCACCAGGCTGCTAATCAAGTTTTATTTATAACAATTGCATCAAAATGACATGATGAATGTGGGAAAGAATCAACTCAAAACCCATGATTTACACACTTTTATGCAATAATAAATTGAAGAATACACTTTCTCTTGTCCTTTTTCAGATTAGTATTAATAAAAACCGTTAATAATTCATATCGGTTCCATCATTTGAAGAATCTGAACAGATTCTACAAGTATCCAACTTCCAAAAAAGGCTTTGCAACAAAAATAAGTCATACTACATCATCAAAAATTAATATAAGCCTTGTAAACAGCATTTGATAACCCATGATTAAATAGCACAAACTGAAAAAATCCACTTCATCTTGTCTTGGTTAGTCATAAACAGCAATACCTCACTTTCCAGGAAAGCTCCATCTGACAAGTTCTACTCAGCACTCAGCCAAGAAAAAAGGACCCGCATTGGTAGACAAATTACATAAAGGGGGGGGAACCACCAAAATTTAGGAATGCTCAATAGCACCCACATAATTCTGAATAGTGGAAGCCTTACATATTGCAAGGCATGTTGTTTATGCCGCTCCTACAGCCCACAGACAATGCTCGGTGCACACACACTCACACCCAGACAATGCTTGGTGCACACACACACTCACACCCACAATACTTGGTGCATACACACACACCCACAGACAATGCTCGGTGCACACACACACTCACACCCACAAACAATGCTCGGTGCACACACACTCACAGACAATGCTCAGTGCACACACACACACTCAGACCCACAGACAATGCTTGGTGCACACACACACACCCACAGACAATGCTCGGTGCATATCACACTCACAGCCACAGACAATGCCCGGTGCACACACACACTCACACCCACAGACAATGCTCGGTGTATATCACACTCACAGCCACAGACAATGCTCGGTGCACACACACACTCACACCCACAGACAATGCTCGGTGCATATCACACTCACAGCCACAGACAATGCTCAGTGCACACACACACACTCACACCAACAACAATGCTCGGTGCACACACACTCACACCCACAGACAATGCTCAGTGCAACCACACACTCACACCCTCAGGTCCCTCCCGTCAGCCTCCTGGGAAGGAGTACTAGAACAGGTGTTACAGAGTTTATGCTCTTGACGTAGGGAAGTGCTCCTGTGGGGCACTTCTTTTTCAAACGTGGTTCTAACAGACTTATTCATGATTTTTCATAAAAGCAGTAAATCAAAAAGAGAAGTGGGACCGCTGCCAACAGCAGAAAAAAGAATTCTGATGGGGCCAGAAGCAGCCTATACCACCCCAATAGTCCTGTAATTCCAAACTGTTGTAATTCCCAACGTAACAATTATAGTTCATACAATTGCCTCTGTTATCAAGAAAATAGTATATTCAGTGTACTTAAAATAATTTGGTTTCACACAGAAAATTTAAAGCTTGAAGAGAACACTTTACCAGAGGATATAAGGATAACAACTATGTGAAAGATGTTTGAAATCATTGGCCATTAGGCACCTGCAAATTAAGCTCATGAAAAGGTACTAATATTAAAATGGCTAAAAAAAAAAAAATACTGGCAATACCAAGTGGTGACAAAAACGGTTAACAACAAGAACTTTCAAACACGTGAGAGTTTGTGTTTTGGCAGTTTTTGTTAAAGAACTTGACCTTATGACTCAGGAATCACACACCTGGGTATCTACCCTAGAGATATGAAAACTTAGGTTAACAAACTGGAAATAAGCCAAGTGTCCTTCAATAGGTGAGTGTATGAACAAATTGGTACATCCCCATAATGGAACATTCAGCAGTGGACAGGAACCAGCTACTGATACACAAAACAGCCTGGATAAATCTCAAAGGCACGTGAGTGAAAACAGCCAGCCTGGGAAGATCACACACAGTATGCCTTCATGTACACGACATTCTAATTCAGTAACTTTCCCAAAAAGAAAAAGCTATAGAAATGGAATTGCCAAGGGTTATGGGGGTTAGGGGTGGATAGAGAGATAATTATAAAGGGAAGGTTTCTGAGGGCAGGAGGAAGGTAATGAAACTCTTCTGAATCTTTATTGTAGTAAAAGTTGCAAGAATCCATACATGTATTAAAATTCCCAGAACTGCAGAATGATTTCCATAGAGTTTTTATTTAACTGCCATTGTGCATAAAAATAAAATGCTATAGGGGCAGTGCCTGTGGCTCATCGAGTAGGGCACCAGCCCCATATACTGAAAGTGGCGGGTTCAGGCCCAGCCTCAGCCAAACTGCAAAGCAGAAAAATAGCCGGGCACCTGTAGTCCCAGCTGTTCAGGAGGCTGAGGCAAGAGAATCACCTAAGTCCAGGAGCTGGAGGTTGCTGTGAGCTGTGTGATGCCACTGCACTCTACCCACAGCGATAAAGTGAGACTCTGTCTCTACAGAAAAAAAATAAAAATAAAAATAAAATGCTATAAAAATGTGGCAAATTTGAAAAAAAAAAAAGCCATAAACTGACACTTGACAAGGTTCTATTAAAACAGCCCTCAAAGATGGAAATATATATACCACGAATAGTAACCATAAGAGAGCTGAGCAGCCAGACCTTTGACAAGAAAGATATTACAGGAGAAGAAGGAGGTCAGTTTACAATGATAAAAGAGTCAAATCCACAGGGTGACATAACAACTATAAACATTACACAACCTAACAGGAACACTCCAAACAAATGGAGCAAAGATGAACAGAACTGAGAGAGATAACACATCCATAATTGAAGATTGCTAAATAACGGATAGAACAACCAGAATACACATTCTTTTTAAGGTCTAGGATCAAACACTTGTAATATCACAAAACAAATATCAAATTTAGAAGGACTGAAATAATGTAAAATAGGTTTACCAACCACAAATAATTACAATTAACAATAACAACAACAACAACAAAAAAGCAAGAAATCTCCAAATACTTGAAAATCTAACAGTAGTTTCCAAATAAGCCATGGGTCAAAGGAAAAAACATAACAAGCAAAATTAAATATTTATTTAAAAATGTTTTAAAAGATGGGGTCTCACTATGCTGTCCAGGATTGTCTTGAATTCCTGGGCTCAAGGAATCCTTCCACCACAACCTCCCAAGTAACTGAGACTATAGGCATATAACATCACCCCTCGCTCAAATTTTTAAAATACCTTTAACTGAATGAAAACAAAATGTCCAAATTTATGCGATACAGATAAAGCAAAGGTTAGAGAAAATTTTACAACTTCAAACTCAAGCTTATGTTAGGAAACAAGAAAGGTCTCAACCCATTTCTACCTTAATAAACTAAAAAAAGATTGTAAGGAAATGATGAAAAACTGTATGCCACTAAATTAGACAAGTGAGATGTATGGGACAAATTCCTACAAAGACATAAACAACCAATACTGACTTCATAAAAAACAAAAATTCTGAATATACTTATAATAAAAAACTGAATTAGTAATCAAAAATCTTCCCACAAAGAAAAGCCCTAGTTGGCTTCACTGAAGAATTCCATCACATAAAGAAAAAATAATAGCAATTCTTCACAAACTCTTCCAGAAAACAGGGGAATAGAGAATACTTCCAACTTATTTGAGGAATTCAATATTACACCATACCAAAACTAAAGACATCACAAAAAAAGAAAACAATGAATCAGTACTACTCAGGAATATGGGAGGGAGGAAGGAAAGAAAGATACAGAAAGAGAGGTCAACAGAAAAGAAGTCCATACTTGGGAAAATAATTTAAAGAGGTTTATTGTGAGCCAAATTTGAGGACCATGACCTAGAGCCACACCCAAGAAGCCTTGAGCAAGTGGACTGGCTGTGGTGGGGTTACAGTTTGGTTTAATACATTTCATTGGAGACACAGTTACAGGCAAAGTCATAAGTTAAAACATGGAAGGCATACATTGGTTTGGCCCCAAAAGACAAGACATCTCAAAGTGGGGGCCCACAGGTTAAACGTGGGTTTACAGGTTCTTTAGTTCACAATCGGCTGAAAGAGTCTGACTTTGTCTTATAGACTAGGAGTCAGGGAAAAGGAATATCTGAATCAAGATAAGGCTCTGTTAATCAGAGACAAAGCACAGGACATATGCCCAGGCCCAGGTGGCTGTGGTGTGTGTTTGAGGGCCTTCAGGTATGATTCGCACAGCCTCAGGCCTGTTTCCGAGTCACAGGACATCGCTAAGAAGGGGAAGGGGCCCAAGTAAGGCAAGTCTCATCTCCTTTCTCAGGGCCAGCAACTCAGTTTTGGGGGATCCCCTTGGCCAAGAGGGAGGCCAGGCAGTCAGCTGATGGGGGCACCTTAAGATTCTACTTTGCTTCCTAGAGAGAAAGAGAAAGAGAAAGGACAATGGAAAGGCACTGACAAGGCAGGCTCAAAACTGGAAAGGAAGCTGTAGAGCTAAAAGCCTTCTGAGTCTCGATTTTCTAGATTTTCCACACCCGACAAACACTACCCAATCAGAGAACTCATGTATAAAAGCAGAAGCCAGTGTGCTACTGTAATGCTAAAAACAAAACCAGGGATTCCCTTCAGCCTGGGCTACCAACGCTACCAGGAATACAAAGTTCTTCCATAAAATAATAAACAAACAAAAGCTGAATCTATCAATGTAAAGACTGATAGAAGAAAATATTTGCTGAATTAAACTTTATTCATCTTAAAATATCTAACCACACTGTCCCAGCACAGACATATTTTAATCTTATCTCAATCCATTTGAGTAAAATTCTATAGACTTTATCAGCTTCGCTCCCCCTGTTCTACTGACTATTTCAAGTGGGAAATGCTAACTCGAGTTTCCAACTCAGCTACATATTCTGATGAGGACTACTTTTTCACAGTAAAATTTTGTCAAAATACTTTTTTTTTGTTTTTGAATCAATACTGTACCCTGTGGAGATACAATGGTCTCCTCCACCACCCTGGTCAATCACTTTAATTATTTCACTAGTCCCTGGGAGTCATATACACACACAAAAAACATAACTTTGTATTTTTTCACAAACATAGCAGTAGAAAAAAACTCACGTCTGCCCAAGTAGTTGTTTAAAAAGTACTTTTGCAGGGAGGGTTAAAGGGGCAGACATCATAACTTGCTTTTGATGGAAAGTGAGATGGGAATTGGGGGATAATACAGAAGTTAGGGAGATTCCAGACCCTGGAATAGAAAGGGATATAAATGCATGAAAAGACCATTCACTTCCCTCAACAAGAAAATTAATTTACCTCAAGTTTAGCAATACAAACAAAGTCACTTCCATACCCACACATTGAGCCGGGAGCCACCTTGGTGAAGTTCTGTAACCAGAGGCAGAGAGAGGAAAAGCACATTACCACATTTACCCACACCTCCCGGTCACCAGGGCAAATCAGGAACTGGTTCCTCAAATGCTTTCCTCCGAGACCGGCTGCCATACCGTTACAGAGCGAGCTAGTAGGTGGGTGTGAGCCTGGGCCTATCACACTGTATTGAAGTCTAAACCAGACAACAGAGATGGTTTGTAGCCAGAGTTTATGTTAACGTGATCTATAACTAAGAACAAAACTGTTCTCAGCCCCAACAGATGTTCACACTATTAACTAGCTCTATCTGTCAAGTTCTATCAAAGATTTATCTTAAATAAAAGGAACACACTCAAAGGTCACCTGCAAACCCCATCTCGTGGTGCTAATTCTTTTGTTAATAAAACATCAAGTCGATCCTTTATACATGTAATATTGGAAAAACACCGCTATACTGAAATATAAAACTTCAGAACTAGTAAAAGCACCACCACTTTCCTAAATTCTCTCCTGCCTCACCTCCCCCTGAAACCTCAAGCAATCCACACTTGCTCCTTGCTGCCAAATCTTTTTTTTTTTTTTTTTTTTTTTTGCAGCTGTGCCATCTGCCAAATCCTTTTTGTAGCTGTGCCATCCGGCAGCTAGCACAAAGAATTCAGCCAATACACTGCTTCTTTGAACTCAGGCCTGGTAGTAGCCAGTATTTCCCAAAGTAGCCAAACAAAGACCTTGCTGTCCAAGGACAAGAGTGTGGGCAGACGCTGGCTGCCTTGATACTCGCCGTTAGACAAGTTTAAATATAGTCAGACCGCTGGCTGCAGAGAGGGGAAGGTGCTGAACGACCAGGACTGGAAGGAATCAGAACAGCGTGTTGCTGAGGCATCCGCGGGTCTGTTCTGAAGTATTTACTGACCACTTTCTGTGTCAAGCCCTGTTCGAGTTGATGAGCAGTGGATAAGACAAAACCAAGGGCCTCAAGGAGTCTACATTCTAGCTGAGGACGAGGACTCACTGTAAGCCATCCAAATGCACAATGCACAACTGTCCATTCTAGTTTGGGGAAAGTAGCCGGCCCCTTCATCCCCGAAACATCAGTAACAGATGACACACCTGGTCTCCCTGTCTCTTTGCAACACACCCTGACCTAAAACCACTCATCAGCTTCTCATGACACTTGGAACAAAACTAAAAATCTGTCCACCTTGAAAGGCGCTTCACTTACCCTCGACTATTATGCTCTGCTCCAGCCACACACCTCGAAGCCTCTCATACACACTCGGCTTTCCTGTCCGGACAGGGTCTGCCGGATACATCTTCCCACCTCCCAGGTCCCCACTCATCTCCGTCACAAGTGCGTTCTGCCTCCCCCCCCTCCACTCCCACCTACACCACACCACCCTGAGCTAAAGGAGGATATCGAGTCAATTCAAATAGTTCCACAGAAGTAGCTTTCATGTACAATTTGCCGAAAAATGTATCCCACAAACCCCCATTCTTGCTTCTTTTCCTTTTCAAATAAAATATCAGGTTGGTCCTTACTACTTACGAAACACCACCACTGTACTGCTTCTGGAGCACTCACTAGTACACATGTGTATGTTTTTACTTTTGTGACCAAACTGTTTCATGTCTTCTCCACTAGGCCTTAGGCTGCATGAAGATAAGAACTGTGTCACCAGCAGAGCTAGAATGACGTCTGACACATAAATGTAGACCAAAGGAGGAAAAAAAGAATGATCATCACCAATGGGAACAAATGTAATTTAACCTTCAGAGAATGGAACCAAAAATAGCTCAGTTTCCAAAAGCCACATTTAGTTTTGCTTGCATATTCTAGTGTACTGAAAGTTTTACTGGAAAACAAAATTATTACTGATTAAGAGACTGCTAAGATAGCTCGTAGTTGACATTATTTTCCAATGACTTAGAAATATATTACTGTGTGGATTTGATTAGGTTTTGATTGGTTTTTGTTTTGAGACAGAGCCTTACTCTGTAGCACTGGGTAGAATGCCAAATGCCACGGCATAATGTGCACAACAACCTCAAATTCCTGGACGCAAGCGATCCTCTTGCCTCAGCCTCCCAAGTAGCTGGGGCTAAAGGCATGCACCACAACATCCAGCTAGTTTTTCAATTTTTAGTAGAGATGGGGTCTCACTCTTGCTTAGGCTGGTCTCCAACTCCTTAGCTTGAGCAATCTACCCACCTCAGCCTCCCAAAGTGTTAGCATTACAGGAGTGAGCCACCATGCCTGGTCTTATTTTTATTTTTAAAATGGAAGTTCTGTCTGTTTGAAGGGAGGACTCTATAAAGCAGTGGTTTCCAACCTTCCTAACGCTGCGACCCTTTAATACAGTTCCTCATGTTGTGGTGACCCCCAACGATAAAATTATTTTCGTTGCTACTTCGTAACTGTAATTTTGCTACTGTTATGAATCAAATGTAAATATCTAATATGCAGGATGTTCTTAGGCGACTCCTGTGAAAGGGTCGTTTGACCCCCAAAGGGGTCACGACCCACAGGTTAAGAACCGCTGCTCTAAAGATTCAAAGGGGTATTTTAAATACCTAAGCCCTCTTACAGAGCACAATAAAAATATTAAGATGTTATAAATATCATTGCTACTATGTTAAGTGAGCAAGCATCCCAGAACTGAAAATAGGCATTTTCATTCGTATGAAACTACTAACTTTGAAAATGTTCTCTAGAGCATGATGTGAGAGTGTATAGTACACCCCTGGGCTCAACTACAACTTGAACTTCCCCTTAGAAATGCAAACAATATAACCTAATCATTTGTGCCATCATATTAATCTGAAATTTTAAAAAAAGAAAATGTTCTCTACAATGTATATATAATATAACTAGCTAACACCTAAGGTCACCATTTTAAAGACATTCTACTTTTTATAGATTCAGAGTTTGTGGTACTATGAAAAATGACTACTACAAGCAATTATTTTACTTTTGTCCAAACAGGTATATAACAAAGAAAAAAATTATAAATGCCTCCACAAATGTTTCAAACAATGTCACTGTATGCCTTTTCTACCCAAGCTGGTAAGGAACAGTATTCTTGGAGATGTCTAAACATTACTTGGGTAGTGCAAAAATATTCACAGTAGTCCTTTGGTGGAAACACAACAGTTACTGTAATAATGCAGACAATATATCCTATTATAAACAAAATGCAAGTAAAAAACTCATTTTCTCTTTTTAAAAAATACTTGTTTTGACGTAAAAAATAGCAACATAGACATAGTTGGGTCACAAAATAATATATCATTACGTACTGAAAGTACACAATGTTACACACTAACATCATTTGAAAGTTATCAGCCTGGGCTCGGTGCCTGTGGCTCAATGGGCTAAGGTGCCAGCCATGTACACCTGAGCTGGCGGGTTCGAATCCAGCCTAGGCCCGCCAAACAACAATGACGGCTGCAACCAAAAAATGGCCGGGCATTGTGGAGGGTGCCTGTAGTCCCAGCTACTTGGGAGGTGGAGGCAGGAGACTCACTTGAGCCCAGGAATTGGAGGTTGCTGTGAGCTGTGATGCCATTGACACTCTATCCAGGGTGACAGCTGAGGCTCTGTCTCAAAAAAAAAAAAAAAAAAAAAAAAGAAAGTTATCAGCCTGAAGGAAGCTATTATAAAAGGTATTGGTGAAGACAAAAAAATCATTAAGACTATGAGAAAAGTGGTATCCAGAAATGTAGGTTTTTCTATTAAAAAAATACTTGTTTTGCACTGCTAAATCATGGAAGGAAAAATATCACCCTTCAAAGTTACTTTTTAAATGTCAAGATAAGTCAAGTATTTATTTTAAGCTTACAATTTTGTTACAATTTTAATCAAAATTTTGGGTAATAATTCAAATACATGTATACAAGCTCAATATATGTTCACTTCTCTCATCATTAGCAAAGAACTTCTCCCAACCCCAACCTTACCCTAATAACCTGTTTTAACACTTTCTGTGTAAATCTTCAACTTCTCTACGATAACTTTACTTGCGTAATGAATAATGTTAAGTTAAAGCATCTGATAAACTAATTTCCAGCGCCAGGTGAGAACTGGCACTAGTCTTCTCTTTAGGGCTATTAACACTTACACTGTCCCTGAGGAAAAATTCCTGACTTGCCTAAATAAAACTGAAGACTTTATCAATACAATGGTCTTATTATCTCAAAATTATCCTATTAGATTTCCTTTCCATTTTCTCTAGCCTTTCTCAAATTGGAAAACATCTAACAAAATTAGTGTAGAGAAGTTACATTCAATTTTATAATGAATGATTTCTGGTCTTCCCATGAATTTTACTGGAAAGAATTAGCATGGTCTGAAGAAACCAATACATGGTACAAAGAGTGTCCCAGTGTCATATCCCAATGGCTTCATCTCACCTCAAAAGTCTTCTCTCAGAGTTTAAAACGGAGCTATGAGAACGGTAGGAGAGAACCTTTCAAATCCCCAAGCCCCAAATGTACCAGAAGTCAGTTTTCTAAAGACAATGTCTATTTTTAAACTAATATAAGTTGGGTTCTAAATTTGACCTGCAATTAAATTATCATCTGGAGAGGAATGTCCGGCCCAGACTCTTAAACAGTTTAAGTTGTTTGAGGAAGGGCCCAGACAAAGTTCATTTCATAAGCAACAGACAAAGCCTTCTCTTAGCGACCGGGTGTCATACTCAAAGGAAGGAGCCGTTCTGCGGCTAAGGGGCCTGGAGTTCACTTCTTCACACAGCTGGTAAAAGCAGGCCATTCTCCACAGCAGTGTGGTTTAATAAGAGGACCAGTTTCCGATTACACAGTACGAAGAATGAGCATATTTTATGAATAACAGAGAATATTTTTGCTGGTGTGCAGAGTGCACAAGTACCACAAAACGAAGACGACAACAAACCCTCACAGTCACTTCTCTTCAGAAAAGTACAAGTTCACAAGGGCCACACTGACCAAGAGTCTCGCTAACAACAAAGAAAGACTTTTCTTTTAATTTTGTGTTCAGAAATGAGAAGATAAAAGAAAACCATGAATTCCCTATCATGACATTTTTTTAAATAACTTTGGCACCAACTAGTGATAATTTTGGAAAATGTTTATCAACTCATTTTAGAGGAAGCCTTCAGCCACGGAGAAAGTTTTCAGTATTTTCTTTTTTTTTTTTTTTTTTTTTGAGACAGAGCCTCAAGCTGTCACCCTGGATAGAGTGCTGTGGCATCACAGCTCACAGCAACCTCCAATTCCTGGGCTTAAGCAAGTCTCCTGCCTCCACCTCCCAAGTAGCTGGGACCACAGGCGCCCGCCACAACGCCTGGCCATTTTTGGGTTGCAGCCGTCATTGTTGTTTGGCGGCCCGGGCTGGATTCGAACCCACCAGCTCAGGTGTACGTGGCTGGCGCCTTAGCCCGTTGAGACACAGGCGCCGAGCCTGTTTACAGTATTTTAATAAGGATCTTTCCAGGGTACTAAAGTGGTATAAAGTTGGCACTGTCATACTGTACTGCTTAGGTAATTATGACCCATGAATTGTAGACAGGATAATAAATGTGTCCTATCGCTTCACTTTTAATATCCGCATTAGGAAAATAGCAACCCAGGACAGAACTGAATATTTAAAATAAACACCTCTCTGGAAAAGCATCTATAAATACAGAACTACATAAATTATATACCTATTCCTTTACACTAAAATATCAGTGTTTCAGTAAAACCCATTTAAATAAGTTAAATATTAATAACGTGTATTAAAAATACATGTGCCGGCCATGTCCATATGTGCATGTCACAAACAAAGCCTTGCCTTCTCACCTCACCCTGCAACTCTGGCCCTGTCCAACATGCCTGAAGACAAGCTGACCGCTGAAAAGTGAAAGTGCGGCTGCACCAAAGCTCTGACTCTGTTCTGCCTCGTTCTGGCCAAGGAGAAACAAGTGTGTATGTTCTCAGACAATTAAGCACCAGAAAGGGAGCTGACTCTGCTCAGAATTTCCTCCTTTCTCTACCTCCTTCCACCTCTGAGCATACGAATGCGATGTCCTGGTAGCCATCCTCCTTATGCCGTCCCCTTTAGGGTGCAGGCCAAGAACTCAAAAGGAAGGTGTAAGCAGTGTCTCCTTAGCGTGTCACATCCCGGAAAAATCACTGGTCAAAGATCTGACACTGCAGAGGCTATGCAATCGCTTCTGAGGCTGTTTTGCCTCATTTTTATTAGCATTGGTCTCGTGTCTCAAATGTATGAATATGCAGTATGATGATTTTTTCATAAATGTTTCTAAAACATGTCTTCAGGAGATGCAGGGAAGAATTTCTTAACCTGTATCCTGTAATATCAATCCGATTCTATTTTTAACCCAGATTAGTATTTAGAGCAGAGGTTCTCAACCTGTGGGTTGCAACTCCTTTTTAACAATGAAAATACATTGCGGCATTACGAAGGTTGAAAACCACTGATCTAGAGTTTTAAAAGATTACTTATTGGAGAGTAATTCAAGTTACATTAAGAATTTTACAGTGTCTTAGCACTCTGGTAGGCTGAAGCTGATGAATTGCTTGATCTGACGGGTTTGAAACCAGCCTGTGCCAGAGCAAAACCCCATCTCTACTAAAAATATGAAAAACTGATGCAAGAGAATCTCTTGAGACTAAGAGTTGGAGGTGGCTGTGAACTATGATGTCGCCACGGCACTCTCTCTACCCAGGGTGACAGCTTGAGACACTATCTCAAAAAAAAAAAAAAAAAAAACTTTTACACTGGAGGGAGCTGAAACACATTCTTCTTAGTAAAGTATCATAAGTATGGAAAAGCAAGCATCCAATGTACTCAATACTAATATGAAGCCAGTAGATGATCTAATACATGCCCACACAAGAGAAAAACTCAATTCAATTCAAGGTGGGGAAGAAGGAAAGAGAAGGAGGAAGAAGAGGGGGAGGGGAAAAGAGGCAGGAGAGGGGCAAGGGAGGGTGAGGAAGGGGGTTGGCATGCTTCCCCTTAATGGGCACAATGTAAGGGTGTAGGGCACAGCTCCTGGGGGCAGGACACAACTACAACAGGAACCTTACCTAACGAATGCAAACATTGTAACCTAATTGTACACATTAATCTGAAATTTAAAAAACAAAAAAAGCATTTTATAGAAGCACAGAAAGGACCAGGAAACAATCTGTCTAAAGCTGAAATATTTCTTTAAAATAGCCCTAAATAACACTTCCCTCTAAATTTTGGAAAGTTGGATAGGCAGATTCAGGACTTAATAAATACTGCATCTTATGGCACAGAGTCAACTTTTTTGAACTCAATTCCCACCCCACCCCACCCCCTCTTTTTTAGTAACAGAAATATGAAGATTTTATTTGGGTTGGCGGGGTGCCCACTTAAACACCATATTTGAGCCTCCCCTAAAGATAACAGTGGCCAAGGAATTTCCAGTAAAAGGCAATGGGTGAGGATTCCAGATTTTGCCCTTTCTTTTTTCCCCCTCTCACAGACATCTTGGCTGGAGCTCCAACAGAGTCCTGTGGATTTAAGGACAAAGGCCTAAGGCTAAGAATGCTGGAAGCCAGAGGGAGCTCAAGTTCCTCTGGGATGACTTGGTAGAACCACCGCCCCTAAATGGTTTCCCAATAGACATTCTGAGAAAAATCAAACCCCGTATAGGAGTGGTTCTCATCCTGTGGGTCACGACCCATAGGGACTGTATTAAAGGGTGGCGGCATTAGGAAGGCTGAGAACCACTGCTGTATAGTCACACACCTGTTCCTACCAAACACAAATTTCATCACAGATACCAGAGAATGTTTAATGGACACATGTTAAGATCAGACAAAAAGGTTTGGCGCCCACAGCTCAGTGGCTAGGGTGCCAGCCGCATACACCAGGGCTGGCAGGTTCAAACCCAGCCCAGGCCTGCTAAACAACAAGGACAACTACAAAAAAAAAAAAAAAAAAATCTGAGTGTTGTGGCGGGAGCCTATAGTTCCAGCTACTTTGGAGGCTGAGGCAAGAGAATCGCTTAAGCCCAAGAGTTTGAGGTTGCTGTGAGCTGTGATGCTACAGCACTCTACCCAAGGGGGACACAGTGAGATCCCCCTTGCCCCCCCAAAAAAAAAAATTTAACAAAAGCAGTTTCAAACATGTACATCTGTGGCATTAAAGCATATTTCATGATTCACTATCACTTCCTGTGTAAATCACACACCTGTATGATTATTAAATAGCCTCCTAAATAAAAATAAATGTTTTCCAACATTTTCTTTAGATAAAAAAAAAAAATCCAGTTCTTGAAAAATCCCATCTACTCTGGGTGGTAAAGTAGGGAGAACGAGTGGGGCCAGCAGAAGGCTCCCCCAAGGGCAGGTGCCAGCATATGGGCCATGTGCGGGGGACGAGGGAAGGTAAACATCAACATCACCATAAGCACAAGTTATTTACAAAAAGCTTCCTTATGTTTTACAAGCCAGGTGAACGACTAGGTTAAACTCAACTTGAGGATCTATCCCTACCCATCTCTGGTCGCCACTGCCCACTCACTATCTCAGAATCATGGGGGTTAACTATCCCAGCAATCTTATCTTACTGATATACCTGTCACTGTTTTTTTTAAGTATAGTTGCTTTACAGTGACTTATCTCCTACAAGTGAAACACATTATTTTGTTTGAGTTTTGTGGAAAGATTATGGTATCTCTGTCTCCTCCATCTCTTAGCTAAAGGATTATGGACAATGACTAATGTCTAACCTAAAGATAGTAATTCCACAGGGTTAGAATGGGGTGAGGGGAGGGAACTCCTGCCTTTAGGCTGATCAGAAATTTACTGACCACCCTACTAATCAGGATCATTTTCTCTACTTTAACTCACCTGGATGTATAGGTTTTATTTATTTATTTTTTTAGTTTTACTTTATCACCCTTGGTAGAGTACCGTGGCTTCACAGCTCATAGCAACCTCCAAATCCTGGGCTTAGGCGATTCTCTTGCCTTAGCCTTCCGAGTAGCTGGGACCACAGGCGCCCGCCACAACGCCTGGCTCTTTTTTTTTGTTGCAGTTCGGCCGGGGCCGGGTTTGAACCCACCACTCTCGGTATATGGGGCCAGCACCCTACCCACTGAGCCACAGGCGTTGTCGGTTGTATAGGTTTTATTTAAAGTAAGAACCAAAATCCAAATGGAGACACTAAACAAGAAGTAATTCTATTCCCATTTTTATCTCAGTTCACGTTTAAAGAAATGATTATTCCTCTCAATTTCAAATATTGTTGCCAAACTAACAACATGCCTATGGTCAGGTCACTTCCACCTCACAAGCATGGAATTCTTGCCTTGCAGTAAACCATTTCACAAACGTTAGTTTTCTTCATAAGCAAAGTGGTATTGCAAAACATCCATACTCAAACCTAGATTCCAATCCTGGTTCTAACAACTGCACACTGCAAAATCTTGGACACACTAATTTACTTTTCTCTGGACCATGTTTCTAAAACCATAAAATAAAAACTATGTTATCATCATTTCTCTTCTAACACTGCTGGAAAAAATTAGTACTGACGTGTACTAAGAACCTAGCTGGCTAGGCGGCTGGCCCATGCCTGTAATCCTAGCACTCTAGGAGCCTGAGGTGGGAGGAGCCCATGAGCTCTGGAGTTTGAGATCAACCCCATCTTCACTAAAAATAGAAAAATCACCTGGGTATTGTAGCAGCCACCTGTAGTCCCAGCTACTCAGGAGGCTGAGGTAGGAGGGTCGTTTGAACCCAGAAGTTTGAGGTTGCTGTGAGCTACGGTGACGCCATGGCACTCTAGGTGCAGAGTGAGACTCTGTCTCAGAAAAAAATAAAGAATCTAGCAATATATTTGACACAGAATAGGCACTTTGTAGCTATTGATATGATGTTAATTACTAAAAAGGTCTTAAATATTTAAACAACTGAATTACTTATTTGGGGGTTAAAGATAAATAAATAAGCTAAAAACAAAAGTTGTGCAACTAAAAGCATCAAATAAAATAACAAACAAAATGAATGGTACCGTAACTTCTGAGTAAGAGAGTGCGCTCAGCTCCCCACTGCAATACCTGCAGTGAAGAGAACTCATTACCTCAAAAGGAGTCTCCATCGTTCATTCAGCACTGCATGACGACACTAAGACTGGGGATCAACTCTACCACAGGCGTCAGCTTCTGCACCAGGCTTGAGGTGCACAAGTACTGAAGACATGGTCGCCTGCTCCCAGGAGTCCACAGCTCTGTCCCAGGAACAGACACACGGCTAGTGTGAAGTTATATATGGTTCTTTATGAAAATGTCTCCTAATTCACCTTTCATTTATAATGTTGAGTACTCTTTTTTTTTTTTTGGAGACAAAGTCTGACTCTGTCTCCCCGGGTAGAGTGCTGTGGCGTCACAGCTCATAGCAACCTCAAATTCTTGGGCTCAAGTGATCTCTTGCCTCAGTCTCTCAAGCAGCTGGGACTACAGGCGCCCATATAACTTTCACACTAAAAATATCACAGGGCACATTCCTCACTACCAATTTCCCACCTAAATGCTTCTCCTTATAATCAACTAATAAGAAGAAAAGTGGAATCCCAAACATTTATCATTTGTCTATATGGTATTTAGAAAAATGGAATCCCAAACATTTATCATTCGTCTATATTATATTTACCCATTTACCCATCGTCTATATGATACGGGTAAACAAACCTACACAATCTAAAACAAGTATATATATTTAGGAAAGGAATAAAACTCTATGGGCCTCAAATTTTGACCACTTTTAAGGCTTATTACCCTCAAAGACGTTAGCGTGTCCTTGGCCTGCAATTATAAAGTCACTTATCAAAAAGAGAGCAAAACAGCTCTGCAGACGTCATAAAAGGATCTTATCTGTGCTTAGCTGTCAGCTGAAACTGTTCATTAGAAAGAAAATAATACCACACAAGTTGTTTGGCGGACTAAGAGTTGGCTGCTGCCTGTACATTCACAAAGAAAAATGTGTATAAACATGAACATCCAGGCACAAATATCCAGCTGGACAGGATGTTAACACCATCCTTCAATCCTAAGACATTCCATACTCTTCAACCAGTTTTAGAGTGCTTTAATTTGGTTGAGAGGGATAGAGAAAAGGAGTTATATTTCTGTAATCCAAACAGGGACTCATCTTCGTAAGATCATTTGGGAAATTTAAGAGATTAAATACATCAAGAACCTAAATCATCCCTATGCAAAAAGCACCAAATTCTTCTTCCTTGAACCTAATCTTTGTCTAAGTCTTACTTTGGATTCAGTCCCCTGGCGCTGTATTAACGAAGCTCATTTTAGCACGAATTTGCTGTGAGATGTACTTGGGGGAAAGAGTATCAATACAAAGTAGCTACTTAAACCTCCTTAGCAGGGAAAATGGCAGAAGAAATATTGTGATGATATAGTGAATCCTGAAACGGAAACTGTTCCATTCTTTCTTTGGTTTAAATGGGGTAATGACTAAACTCAGCATTTAATTTGTGAAACTTCTACATACCTGGTCAAAACACCCTTCACTTGCATAATAACGCATAGTTGATTTTTAGTACTTATTTGGTTTTCTCAATCCCTTCCCTCCCAGCTCCTAAGCTCTTTCCTCCTCCATACCTGTCCCTTCTCCTGACCACAGGCATCTGTCACCATGACATAGGACAACCCAGGCCTGGGGCTCAGCACAGGGCCCCACAGAGCTCCAGGAACTGTCCCAATTGTTATTACTCTTAGGTAACAAAAGCCCCGCAAACACTGGGAGGGCAGTTTCAAGTCCTCCAGATGCTTACCATTTTGTGGCATATAGATGCTAAAATCATTTTTTTAAAAAGCCAATTACCATTATTTTATATCTATAAAGGTATATCATAGGATTACTCATCCATCTTCCATCTTAGTATTTGACTGTCATTTTCCATAATTAAAATGCCAAATTATTTTTAATTCCCTTAAACTTGGCCTTCCTAATTGTCTGCTCCTATATCCTGCTGTGACTCCATTAACATGGCCTCCCGAGGTGGATTTCAAAAGATTTATGATCACATATAGTTGATTTCCCCCTCTCTGATTTTTAATGGTGTTCTACTAATAAATAATGACTTAAAATAAATTAGCTAACGTTCAGTCCATGTCGTTGTTTATTAGGAATCCACTGAATTATATTTGTTTTTCACCAGCTGTCTGGATAATTAAACTTAGTCCATGTTTTTTAAAAGTCAGTAAAGAACAAATATGTGAATCATTAGCCTGTCTTATTTGGACTTCTCTACTTTTCTTTAATTGAGCTTAAGATTTATGGCAAGGAGCTCAGAATGAAAAATGAATGAATTCACATCTCAAAGGCAACTCAGTAAATGGATACTGGGGGCCAAAAAGGAGACAGTTCTGAATTGTAACAAAAGGTGAGAATCACCAAGTAAAAACAGAGAATGACTGCTGCGGTGCACTGCCCCACCAACCTCAAACAGCACGGTATTAAAATGCTTCCCATTTTTAAATTGCTGGAGTTTTCAGTAGAGAGAAACAAGAAAAGAGTCCACTGTAATCTAAACCCAGGACTTCTACAAAACTGAAAGATTTCCACTTTGTTCTCATATTCTATAAATGTAAATCAATTTCACCAAGATAATATGACTTTTGAAAAATCTAAGAGAAACAAGCTATCACAGAATATTTATTTCAGATTTTATGCAACTTGAGAAAAATACTACTCCAAATCGTTTATGTAAAGACAAAGAGCGGCGGTGGTTCTGGGTAGGAAGCACGTTCCATCCTATGTCTCCAGTGAACGCTGCTCTAACACCTGGAGGCATCACATGAAGCAGCTGCTCTAGGTCTCTGAAAAGTAGATGACAGCACCCTGGTAGAGAAGAAGACTGAATCTCAAGGTGCCACCAAACTGGCAGTGAGTAGTAATCCCCCAGCCTGGACTCAAGGCAGCCCAACACCCAGAAGGAAGTACCAGAACATGGAGAGAAAGCGCAAATCCTTGGAGTTCTAGCTAGAGGAGCAGCAAAGGGGATTCCTGACCCAGGCGAGAGTGAGGGAAACCCCCCGTCTTCCTTTCCTTTCCATCCTCTTGCTTCCCAGTTCATGCAGTCCCAAGCTGGTTGGTGGGCAACAGGGACCACAGCCCCTTAAGGGCTCAGGGAAGAGAACCTTCCTCTCTGATCAGAGGAGCTATGATCCCAAGATGCAGGAGCAAACACCTACCGTTTTTCCCTGTCTTCCTGCCTCTCAGCCCAGAATATACAAGCACAGGACATGCACTGCCCCACCCTAAAACCCCATCCTTGTGGCTGGAACAACACAAAGAAATAGAAAAATCAACCAACATGAGTGATTTGTGGTAAAGGTGCAAAAGCAACTCAATGGAGAAAAGACCATCTTTTCAACAAAAGTGTTGGAACAATTGGACATTCATATGCAAAAAATAAAAAACTTGACCTAAAACCTCAGACCTTATACAAAACTTCATTCAACATAAATCAGAAATATCTAAATGTAAAACTTCAAAACTTTTATAACAAAACTTCTGTAATCTGGAATTAGGCAAAGAGTTCTTGGACATCACCCTCAATGCATGATCCATTAAAAAAATGAAGAAGGTTTTCAATTAAAACCTTCTTTAATTTTTTAATTAAAAATGCTTGTTCAGAGAAAGATGCTAATAAGGAAATGAAAAAAAATGAGGTGTAGACTGGAAAAATATCTATAAATCACATATTCAACAAAGAATTTGCAACCAGAATATTAAAAAAAAAAAAATTCTGGAAACTCAATTTTTAAAATGGGCAAATAAAAAACCTGAAATAAACCTATAACAAACCTTTTTTAAATTTCCCTTTATAACAATATATTTCCTCCAATCTCAATGTCAGGTGTATCCAGATCAAGTAGAATGATTTTGAAATATTTCTTCTTTTTCTATTGTCTATAAGATTTGCCATGATCTGTTTTTTGAAACTCTCTTTTACTTTTATTTATATAATATTACTTGTCTATTTTTTGACAGATTGGAAAAAAAAATAAAAAGTTAACTGATGACTTCATACTGAGCCTCAGAGTCAAAGTTTTCTATAATAGACCCTTATTTGACAATGTGAACGTTGATTTCTTGGCATTATCATTATTAATACTGCTTAATATTTTGATGCAGTAATCTTCTGTTTTCTGTTCTGAATGTATTTATCTTCCTTCATTCTTTACATGGTTTTTGTTTCTAGTCCTGTCTTAAACATTGTTATTGATATTAAATTTTAAGCCTTTTAAATTCTGTGAAGGCAAAAAGTGGAAACCTAATTAACACATGTATATGTAAAAATAAAAAAAAGTGAAAAAAAATCTGAAACAAAACACTTCCTCAAAAAGGATAAACCAATGGCAAGCAAGCATATGAAAAAAATATTCAACATCATCAACCAAAAAGGAAATGTACATTTAAATCCCAAAGAGATAACACTACACGTCTGCCAGAGTGGGTGAAATAAAAAATGCTAGTAACACTTAGATGACACTAAAGCAGTTGAGCGTACCGCAGACCTGAAACTCTCATACATCGCTACTGGGAATGCACAATGGTACAGCTACTCTGGAAAATCGTTTGAAAGTTCCTCAAAAGGTTAATCTGGAAAGTCCACTCTTTCCATGGGAAAGAAAAGCATATGCCCACACAAACACTCAAACGCAAATGTTTATAAGTGGCCTTTTATAATACTCCCCAACTAGAACAACCCAATGTCCTTCAATGGGACAGTGGGTAAATAAACTGTAGCTCAGTCATTCAAAGGATCCTACTCAGCAATTAAATGAAACCAACTCTGCTCAGAGCCTGTGGCTCAAGTGGCTAAGGCACCAGCCATATACACCTGAGCTGGTGGGTTCAAATACAGCCCGGTCTGCCAAACAACAATGATAGTTGCAACCAAAAAATAGCTGGGCGTTGTGGCGGGCGCCTGTAGTCCCAGCTACTTGGGAGGCGGAGGCAGGAGAATCACTTGAGCCCAGGATTGGAGGTTGCTGTGAGCTGTGATGCCATGGCACTCCACCCAGGGGGACAGCTTAAGGCTCTGTCTCAAAAAAAAAAAAGGAACCAACTCAACTGTCTATACCCACAACTTGGGTGAATCTCAAAGGCATTTTATTGAAGGAAAGAGCTAACGTCAAAAGATGATCTACTGTACACGTCCACATAAATGACATCTTCTCCCCTCCCCCCCCCAAAAAAAACCAAACCTATAGGGATAGGGAACAGATTGGAGTTAGCCAGGAGGTGGAGGCTGGGAAAGCTTATAACACGAGGGAACTTTTTTTTTTTTTTTGTAGAGACAGAATCTCACTTTATCGCCCTCTGTAGAGTGCTGTGGCGTCACACAGCTCACAGCAACCTTTAACTCTTGGGCTTAGGCGATTCTCCTGCCTCAGCCCGAGTAGCTGGGACTCCAGGCACCCGCCACAACACCCAGCTTTTGTTCTGTTTTGTAGTTCAGTGGAGGCTGTGTTTGAACCCGCCACCTTCGGTATATGGGGCCGGTGCCCTACTCGATGAGCCACAGGCACCACCCAACACGAGGGAACTTTCTAAAGGGGTTTAATGATTGTGAGGGTGGTTACACAGATTTATACATATGTTAAAACTCAAAGAACTGTACACCAAAGAAAAAAAGGCAATTTTCCTTCAGTTTTTCTTTTTTTTTTTTAAAAACCCAACAACATTGGCTCGGTGCCAGTGGCTCTACAGGCCTAGGCGCCAGCCACATACACCTGAGCAGGCGGGTTCGAATCCAGCCCAGGCCCGCCAAACAACAATGATGGTTGAAAACTGGCCGGGGGTTGTGGCGGGTGCCTGTGGCGGACTCCTCTACTTGGGAGGCAGAGGCAGGAGACTCAGTTGAGCCCAGGAACTGGAGGTTGCTGTGAGCTGTGATGCCACAGCACTCTATCCAGGGTGACAGCTTGAGGCTCTGTCTCCAAAAAAAAAAAAAAAACCCAACAACATAAAAATACTTTGTATTTACACTAACATTTTTTATAACTAACTTATGTAAACACGGTACTGAATATCGTACACAGAAATGAGCTTTAAAGATAACCGAACAACGCAGTTTTAAGTACGTGCATTATGTAAACTAAGTTTATTTAGAAAATATTTGAAAAGATACCATGAAATCGTTTCTTTCCAAAGTTAAATGCTCAGCTACAAAAATATGACTGTTTAATAGAAGAATGCTAATATTCAACAGGGCCTGACAGCTCTAGCCATTTTGGCTTCTGGCTTCTGAGATGTTGATGTTACAAGCAGGTGAATCATAGGGGAAACAGATGCGTGCGTGTGGAGTCATCCAAAGTTTGTCTGCTACAATCCAGGGCCGTCTCCTCCCCACGGGGCTTTACACGCCCCTCCATTTCCTCAACAGGAAGCACCCAACACACACGGTTTGTTTTAAAACTTGAAGCATGTGTACACAAAAAGAAAAGGTCACGGAAACCAGTTCCACTGAACATCTGCATGGTGTGACCACAACCACCACAACTGCGGTGCCTCCACAAGGTGCCCCAAGTGACCCCACGCTCTGTAAGCCTCCTGCTGGAACTCACGCCTTCCTCCACGGACAGGGGGATGGGAAGAAAAGCTCTCAGCTGCACCGGTATGCTGAAACCGTCCTGCCCAGGCTCAGATAATGCTCTAATAAAGTCACCTCCTAAGCCACGTCTCTGCACTCTCGGTCCAAATACTGTTAATCTCTACTTCAAGCACTTTTTACGGAGTCATTTTTACCTTTTCCAAAGGAACCCCAGAACGACCATTAAAAGGGAAGTCAGACGCCGCCCTTCTCCCACACTCACTCATTGCTCTTCCCTTTCTTCAAGTATGTCCTACATACTTTGCACTGGCCATAGAATGTCATAAAGCAATCACAAATGAAATGTGTGTTTCCCCCTTTATATGAAATTTTTAAAATAGAATTTTTATTTAGCTGGGCACTGTGGCAGGTGCCTGTAGTCCCAGCTACCAAGTCCCAAGCTTGCGAAGGCAAGAGAATCACTTGAACCCATGAGTTTGAGGTTGCTGTGAACTAGGATGACACCATGGTACTGTAGCCTGGACAGCTGAGTGAGACTCTTACCACCAAAAAAAAATTTTTTTGTTTTGTTTTAATGGCGAAGCTAAGGATAATTTTATTTTTCCCTCTGTTTTTCCCTATTTTCCAAAGATTCTCAATAGTGAAACATCAAGATATGTGAAGAAATCTCTTTTCTCTACTCTGACATAAGTTGCCAGAAAATTATGGCAGTGACTATTGTATTCCTTTGCAATACTCTGGGGAAATCCTACTCGTTGAAGACATTATCTAGTTAGTCCTTCACCATCACCACAAAAAAAGGAGGAATGGGAAGAGATACACAACTTTTAGATAACATTGTTCTCACCAATTAATACAAAAATAATTCAATTACAAACATAAGGAGAGGCTGGTTATTTTTAAAAGGGAGAGACCGCTTCTTGGTGTGTTTCTCTTGCTGGAGAATAGTATGCAGAAGCAGATGAGTATTTAACAAGCTTGCTCTGATTATAGTATTTCAGGACTAAAGTACATGCTATATCATTCTTTACAGAGTGGTACTTCTTGGGGCTCCGTCAAACATGTTCTTAAAAACCATCACCCATTGCCCATGACCAGACCTTGACTCACCTGCACAAAGGATGCTGCTGCCTTTTTTTTTTTCTTTTAAGACAGAGTCTCACCCTGTCACACTGGGTAGAGTGCTGTGGGGTCACTGTAGCTCACAGCAATCTCAAACTCTTGCCTCAGCCTCCTAAGACTTGAGGCAAGTACTGGGACTATGCCCAGCTAGTTTTTCTATTTTTACTACAGATGGGGTTTGGTTCTTGCTCAGACTGGTCTAGAACTCCTGAGCTCTAGCAATCTACCTGCCTCAGCCTCCCAGAGTGGAAGACTTAACAGGAGTGAGCCAGTGACCCCGGCCAATGCTGCTGCTTTTGTTAGGCACCCACATAGAGAAAGGATCTCAGATTCCACCTTCACAAAGTGCTTTTCTTTCTGTTGCCTAAGATGCTATTTCTACTAGTCTTTGTGGTCAGCAAAGACATTCTACACTCAGAAGAAAATTAACAGACAGAATTTCACATACTCGCACACACACACACACCTACACACACAAATTTTCTTAAGAAAACTCATTCATTTTACATGACTTAGAGCCTGAAAGTTAAGGATTTTTTTTTCAGGCTGGAATACATTAACAATGCCTACTGGCAAAAATGCAACTTAGAAAATTAGGACTAAGACTGTAACTATAAATAGCCAAATAAAGAAAGGAAAAAGCTGGAAACTCTTAAGTGAAGCCCAAGAACACAAGTCAGGAAGAGAGCCGGACCGGTTCCCAGGTCCTGACAGTAGGTGCATGGCAGAGAAGTCCTCACCCAAACAATCACAGGGGGGCACTGGGATGACTCCAGGAATGCCTTACACTAGACTAGTCAGTGCAAGATTGAGACCCTTTTATATTATGAGCTCCTTATAAGGCTTTGTCTTCTTTATCACCTTGGCACAGTGCCTGGAACCAAAAGATTATTACTAGTTGCTGAATAAAGTGAATAAAAAAAGAAAGTGAACTGCAAGCAAAAGGCGCATTACCCACAAGTCTGCTGCAGCACTCAACATCCCGCTCTCTTGGCCGATGAATGGCATAATCTCCACCGCTGTAGAAGGTTTTTATAACTCCATGGTAATCCATGAAAGAGAACTGAATTTTCTGAGACAAAATTCATGTTTCAGCTAACTTCACAGCTGATAATAGCTTGTACTGGGAGAAGTCTCAGCTTCCCCAAGTTTTTACAGCTCATCTGAGTTTTCATCACCAATGTACCTTTAACCCATCGTTCTCCCTAGGAATCTTAGAAAGCCAAGTGTCGATTTTGTAACTATCGCTTTAATTAAAACAGGTTGATATGTCACAGCACCCTGAACGTGAACAAGGAAGTGAGGAACAAGGTCCACACCGTCTCTGGGGCAGGTGTTCCCAACGGGACACTTGCCATCTAACATGGGACCTAAGCAGAGATCCCAGTTTCAATCCCGTATTAAACATTAGTAAATTTTAGCTTATTTCTTAGAACAGCTTAATAACAGCTCTAGTATTTTCTTCCTGAAGGACAACAAAGCCTTTGTTTTGCAAAACACAGCTCTAGGCTCCTTCTGAGACATTTCTGTTCTCAAGTTACTTTTTTTTCCCAGTCCTTACTTTGACCACATCTCTCAACTCCTTAGCATTTGAAAAGTGCCCTTATATAAGACAGCAAGCCTAAAATTACTTTCCCATTTCAAAGTCAGACTTGAATGTCATCCAAGAACTCCTGTCCTCCATCCCTGAGTAGGCGGAGTCAGGAACAGAAGAACCAATAGATTTAGAACCAGAAACCTGCGTGTTGCCAGCTGTGTAATCTGGGGTGGGGAAACAAACTTGTCTAAGACCGTTTATTTATAAAATGAAGAAAATTCTACCCTGTCCCACTATCTTGGTATAATAAAGATTAACAACAATCAAAAATGATTCATGATGCTATGAAAATTAATTTCATAGAAATTATAGTAAAATATGTTTTATGATCTTTATTATATATATGAAAGACAATTTTATTTTAATATGTACATTTAACTAAAGGCAAGTTTGTTTATATATTTAATTATAAATAATTAATAATTACTATAAAAGCTAAAAGCAATGTGCACTACTTTATTCTTCTCCCCTAGTAAATCAGTCAATGAATCACCCAACAACACATAATAGCAACCAAATTCAAAAGACCTCTTTTTAACGTTCCGAACCATCCACTATTGTATTAAAGATATCATGCAATTGGAAAAATAATATCCATTTAAAGTAGGAAATTCAAAATAAGTATGGAATAAAACCTCAAAGCCACCCATTACCATACCACTCAAAGATAAACCCTATTAATACTCTGGTATAGTTTAAAAATTGGGATCATACTATGTAAAATGTTTCAAATTCTTTTTGATTTTAAACTGTGCACATTTTTCTCATTTAATGTTCTTCAAATATTGGATGTCGAATCACTATGTAACAGTTCTCTGTATGTACATGCCACAATTTAACCATTTCTGCATGATTTGACATATAGGATAAGCTCAATTTTTACATTAAAAATGTTAAAAGTAATAAACATCCTTGAACATAAATTTTGGGAAACATAAAAAAAGTTTCTAAAGAATAAAGTCTTAGAAATGGCTAGTAAGAAAACATTTTGAAGACTCTTGATGCATACCATAACTTTTTTGTAAATGAAAGTTTTTAACAAAGTTCATATAGCAAAAACTCACTTAACCAACATAATGGAATGCTAATTGGTTTGGAAATTGAAAAAGTTTGTTTAAGCAAAGAACCATAAACATTATATATCTTAAGATTTTTGGGGGGGAAGACAAAGTCTATGTCGCCCTGGGTAGAATGCCACAGCATCACAGCTCACAGCAATCTCAAACTCTTGGGCTTAAGTGACTCTTGCCTCAGCCTCCCGAGTAACTGGGACTACGGGCGCCCACCACAACACCTGGCTATTTTTTGGTTGTAGCTATTATTGTTCTTTGGTCGACCTGGACTGGGGTCAAACCTTCCAGGTCTGGTGTATGCAGCTGGCACCCTAGCCGCTGAGCTACAGGTGCTGAGCCTGTCTTACACATTTTATTTCAAATTAACACTATCCATTCATTTACTGATTTTCTAATAGAGGGTCAAGGCCATTTCTGAGAATAATCAGTGACCAGACTAATATCGTTAAGCTAATAATTCTTACACAAACCATACACCCAATAAAACATCATCACAACTTTTAATTTCCCTTTTTTATGAGAGCACAATATAAACTGAAACACTCTCAAAAAACAACCTACAAGGCTTAATTATTCCCCCCAATCTTTCACAGTCACCATGACAACATGTAACATTAATAGCAGTTTTGGAGGGGGCTTTTGAAGCTTTTGGAGGCCTTCCAAAAGCATTTAGCATATATTTCTAGAAAAATAATACTCATATTTAATCTGATTACCTAAAATTTTACTTATGCCATTACAATAACAAGTATGATGGACAAAAAAAGGCTTTGCTACAAAGAAAACTGACTTTTGACCAACATTCGAGGTGATCAGTTGGCCCACAAAGACAGGGCACTCCTATCTAGACGGTGGCTGCCTGGCCCTGGGCACGGAGGGTGTTACAGGTGTCCATCTGCTTGACAAGAGCAGGGGGTCACTAAGACCACTCCCACTTCTCAGCACCTCCCATTGAGTCTTCTTGTTTTGGAAGGTATTTGTTAACTCTTATGTGTATACGGGGGTGCAGTGTGAACTTGACAAAGGTGGTCCCTGAACTTAAAGGAAGAGTGAGGTGCACATCAGTGTTTATCACAGACTTGCTCAGTGGAAACCAAGGCCAGGCAACTGAGATTTCTCTCCTTCTCTACCAGACCGCCAAATGTTGCACCCTGGGGCTTAGTGACCAGCACTCCTCTCTTTTCTATCTAAATTCAATCATTAGCTGATCTCATCCAGTCCCAAAGCTTCAAATACCATCCATATAAGGAATACTCTCAAATTTAAAACTCTGGATAGAATCTCTCCCAAGCATGTCAAACTTAACCTGGTGCCACCCCCTGCACGCTCCAACCACCAGAACAGTCACCACCACCACAAACACAGCCCTCAAGGCAAACCAGTAAGTTGTCCTGGACCCCCCATTCCTAACTCCACAGCCATCTGACAGTCATTCCTGCTGCTTCTCTCGGTGCTGCTGAGTGTGTCCTGTACCCTCTTCCTTGAAATGTAAGCTTCTAGAGGGAAAAGACTCTGCCTTGTTCACAGATGTGTCTCCTTCCCCGAAAGCACATGGTTAAGTCCTTAATTCTCTAAAAAACTTCAGACTCCACTGGAAGTGTTCCATATACAATTACAAAACCAAGAGAAAATTTACAAACCCATTTTAAGCTACACAACATCTGCAGCTTAGGAGTGACAACAGATAATTGCCCTGACACCCTCATTTTACGACTGTGGATCCTAAAGTTCAGAAAGTTTACATAATTGACTCACGATCCCAGAACCCAAAGGTCCTAAGGCGAAAATCCAACAATGCACAAGCGCCCCTGAGACAGCCCACCCCTTGTCACAGACAGGACCATGAGTCCCAGAGTCGCTGCAGGAAGCCACTGCCAAGAACTCTGCTTCCTTCTTTTTACAAACTTGGCCCTAGTAGAAACTACTACAAATCTCCAGGAGGAAAAGAGAGAGAGAGAGAGAGAGAGAGAAGCCGGGTGTCTGTAAATTAGTAATCATGACCAGGCTTTATATTTACTGTTCAAAGGTTCTTCATAAAATGCAGTAACATAAGGCCCCACCCAAAAGCTCCCCAAGGTAAACTTCCTGCTGGTATAAAGAAATGTTGTATCATAGATTTAATCATTTCCTTGTCTCAATCTGAACCCCCAAATATTTACAAGAGCAGGGGGTCACTAAGAGCACTCCCATTTCTCAGCACTCCCACTTCCCATTCTCCTAGGATTTCTTCATTAAGCTCCTTGGACACAAAATTGAGGGTTCTCCCAAGCAATGCCAGCCCCCACTTCGACCCCAGTTGCTGCCACTGATTCAGGCCCAGGCCCAGCCGAGGGAATGAGCCAGGTCTCTCCTCAGCCCTGTCCCCACTCACAGGACCATGCCACCCTCTTGGCCAGGACACAGCATGAGTTATAAACATATCCAGTGCTCGAGTTATGGACGCTCTACCCAACATTTGTTTTTATTAGAAACCACTAATAACCACTGAAAAATTAACAAAATCGCTTTTTCCACAAACATCACTCCATCTCCTCATAAACACCACCCCACGAACTACACAGCACATCACCTTCCATATTTTTCACAGAATGTGGATGAAAAGGGCCCCAATGCCCCACTGTAGTGGTACCGCCCAGACCGCACACAGGTCCTTCAGAACAAAACTCCTCTTTCTTTTGCACGTGCTGACCACATGGCCTCTTGGGAGAGTATTGTGTCATCATGAACGTTAGACATCTCTGCTACAGCATCACTTGCTCACTCATTCACTACAGCGCTACACTGTCCTTGATACAGAGAGATGGATACAGAGAAAGAAGACATGTGGACAAATGGAGAAACACGAAGCTGTGGCCTCTGAGAGCTCTCAGGAACTCCAGTGGGGTTGCGGGGAGGGAGGAATGACAGGAGAAAAAAATAATCCAAGTACGACAAGATAGTGCTGTCCACTTCTATCTGTGCTGTATTTCATCGCCTGCAGAGTTTTCGGGTGGGTTTGGCACCCCCGGAATAATCCCTAAGCACTAAAGGTATGCTGGGAAGCTGGGGGTCTATTTAGGAGGTCAGGGATGGGGATGGAGGGGAGACTTGAGTGGACTCTAAAGGATGGGGTGCGATCTAGAGAGACTGAGGTGGTGGAGAGGGTATTCCAGAGCGTTGAATCAGCACTTGCCACAAGGGCTTGGGTATGGAAAAAGACTTGGGAGAGTCAGGAAACCAGGAGGGAGCACTTGGGTTCCAGTGTGGAGTAGCAAGAGCTACAGATGAAAACAAGAAAGACAGTTAACCAAACACAGGGGACTCAGAACTCGTAAAATGAATGGCCAGCCACGAGGGAACAACCATCACTGAGTTCTCCCTCAGAGAAAGATGTGGCTCTTACAGGTACCAGGTGGAGACTTTTCATGACACAAACCTACAGTTTCTGTCCTCCCATATCAAACTCCACCTTTATGCTACTTCATCCTCTCTGTGTTTACTGCAAATGATTAAGGACTTTTTACTTGCACATTGCTATTAACGCTTTGATTTGTGTAGAGATATATATCCATTTTGGTACCTATTTTAATGTAATTCAAGCTTTTAATTCATGCCTTTAATTTATTTTGTGTGCCCCTCCAGAGAACCTAGAACAATACTCATCATGAAAGTCACCCTACCAATATCATTGACGGATTAGGAAATCAAAGACCAACTTTAAAGAAATCACCTGATGACAGGGGAAGCCCTCGTAACACACACACAACCTGTCTTTTTCTCCCTCGTCTTACGTGCCCTTGCTACATGCCAGACACTGTTCACTTTATGTATATTAACTCATATATTATTCCTCATAACAACCATGAGGTGTACACTATTATTACCATTTTACAAAAAGAGGACATGGAAGCACAGAGAGGTGAAGTACCTTCTCCAAGATCACAAATCAAGTAAGTGACAGAGGCAAGATTTGAATTCAGATAATCTGGTCCCGGAGTAATGTGTTAAACCCTCATTCATGATACTACCTCTCAAAATAACACATTCTACTGGAAAACAAAAGGGCCAATATTTATGCCTTCAGCTTTTAAGCTGTGGTTGCAATCACACACTTTTTCTGAAAATAGGACACAATGCAATATAAATCACAAAACCCCCAAGATTTTAATATGCTTCTAAATAATGCATTTAGATTTGGGCATTGCATGCTGTTTTTATTAGGAAGTACATCTGCTCTTGGCATTAAACACAACAAAATTAGCTATTTTATGATTACACAATAAGAATGTCAGTGTCATCATCTGATGAAATAGGGAATGATGAATGCTTCTTCTTTACAGATATTCTTTAAAAAGATGAACATGTTAATGTATCAGTAGCTAAGCAAATATTACTTGACTGAATAACCTGACATCTACAAAGACAAGAGAGTTCTTTACCTGTAAAAATAGTCAGCACTCACTTGGACAACGCAGCAATCAACAGTGACTGGTAAGTATACAATGTTGGCTCAGGAAAAATCCCCCAGCGACAGTAATTAATGCTGATATGAATCTGGACACAGAAGTGGCAATGAAGGGAATTGCTGGTTTCACATGATAATTAAGTGTTGTTCTAAGCAAGCAGGAAAATGTTCCTGTAGAAATGTTCAAATTCTGTCTATGAGTTACGAGATAAGACAAATTTGTCTTATCTTCCCTAAATCGTTAAATACTACATAGGTTAGTAACTACAGATCAAAAGCACTCACATGGCATAACTTAATTCAATTAAGATGGACAGTGTTGTTATGAAAGAGAAATGTGTCATCAAAATATATGGAAAGAACAAACAACTATGCCCATTATGTTTGGTTCGTGGGGGTTCCAACTCCAAAACAGTTCATTAAATACCAACTGGTCAACATGCTTGATACCATCAACACTCTTTTCAGTCAGAAACAGTGGCAAAAACTAAGCAAAACAAATACCACTTTTTAAAAAGCATTTTAATTTAGTTCATAATGCACGTAAATCTCAATTTTAGGCACTGTTCCGGGGTTAAAAAAAATGTATTATGACCCTGTTAAGGGGATACAATTAGAACACAGTGAATTTCATTACTGTTCTTCCCCCCAGCAGGGTTCTATTAATGACTGTTGTTTATCTGTACAAATGAAGAGCAGCCTGGGAACTGTCCTAGTTTCTTTGAGAGTTATCAACTGCAGCTAATGTTTCCTTAGAGAGACCTCCGCTCTGAAAGGGTACTCTGAACCTGGCCAGCTTCCACTGCTGTTTACACCAACACAGCACAATTTGTAGTTTGGGCAACAGGAGCTCTCAGAGGGAATCTGAGTATCCTCTAGTGAGTGGTTCTCAACCTTCCTAAAACCCCCATGACTTTTCACTGTTAAAAAGGGGTCATGACCCACAGGTTGAGAACTGCTGCTCTAGGGAATCTCCCACCAGTCCCCACTGGGTTCATTTGCTCAGTAAAAAATTACGCACAGCCTTTCCCCCTAGAAAAGAGCAAGGTAAAAATGAATTCAACCACGAATTCTAATCAAGGACAATCAGGTAACAAAGTGAAGCTCTCTTTGACAGTAACATTTCCTTCTGTCTGCCCTGCTCATCTTTAACTATCCCCGCAGGGCAGTGTCCTGAACATGAAGCCCTCATCTTTTCCCTTACAGTAGCTCAGAACTGACTGGATTATCAGTATGTTACAGTGTTACCTATATCAACTCAGATACTTGTAAGGATTTATAAGCCACAATTGAGAAAATTTATTAGAGAACTATATGATGTCCCCGCATCACTCCTAAGTGTATGACTCAAAACCTTCTTCAACCCCCCCTTTAAATTTGCAATGTTGTAAGCACTACAATGCTCACAGCATGGCTAGCACATAGTAAACACCCCAGCCATGTAAGATTCTACTTTTCATCTTACATGTCTGCATACTTTCTGGATGGCCCCCATATACACCACCAACAAAACAGCATCTATTTCTGAGAATTCCCTTCAGCCTCAGACACTGGTACTGGTGATGGTGGACGTTGCACTGTCAGAGAGACCTCAAATAAGGGGGGCCTCGGGCAAGCAGATAGCAAACAGATGCATCAGTTTGACTCTGTCACTCCAAATTCTTCTTGCAGTATTAATTATCTTAACTCAAGGCAAATGCCAGCAGGCCATCTACATAGAACATTGGTAAATAAAACACTTCTCTACCTGATAAAATATACTCCCACCAAGGCTGCAGTCTTGTTCTGCCCTTAGTACTACTGGTTTCATTACAGGGATAAATCCTATTACCAAAAGAATATTCTTTTGTTAATAATGGCATTTTTATGACAATGATGGACCCATGTCTCAAAAGTAAGTTTTAACCAAAATACTATAGATGCTGATGTGATCTAACATGTAATCTTCACCCTGCTAATCCCCTCAAAGAGTCTAAAATCCTAAATCAAGTGCATTATTCCATACAATGTCTCGAGTATCAAAATTCTCATTTGTAAAATGGAGGTAACAACTTCCTTGAAAGACTATGAAAAAAATTAATTTAAGATACATCAGAGTCTTAAGCACTAAAGCCAAAACCATAATAAGGCTTTCATAAGAAAACACAAGAGAATATTTGCAGGACTTTGGGGGGGGGGGGAGGCAATAACCACAGAAGGAAAAAATAATCAGATTTCACCATGTTAAAAATTCTGCATCATCAAATGACATTATTAAATAAAAAGAACTTACCAGACAAGCCACAAACTGGAGGAAAGGATGAATAAGGAAATCCTCCCAACTCAGTAATAAAATGTTCACTGCAGCTTGAAGACCATGGCCCATTTGGAGCAGACAGGTCAAACAAGGAAGGGGAAAGGCTGGCAATCTCTCTCCTGTGAAGAATGGAGGAG
Source organism: Arctocebus calabarensis (assembly GCA_963573935.1). Lineage (NCBI taxonomy): Eukaryota > Metazoa > Chordata > Mammalia > Primates > Lorisidae > Arctocebus > Arctocebus calabarensis. The sequence goes on from CAUYON010093184.1 coordinate 33,906, forward strand.
AATAAATCGAATAAAAGACTACTGGAAGGAGTCAGGTGGATGTGAAGACACTTTGAACTTTTAAAAAATATACTGCAAGGTGGTGCCTAAGGCTCAGTGAGTAGGGCGCTCGCCCCGTATACCATGGGTGACGGGTTCAAACCCAGCCCCGGCCAAACTGCAACAACAAAAAAAATAGCCGGGCATTGTGGTGGGTACCTGTGGTCCCAGCTACTTGGGAGGCGGAGGCAAGAGAAGAATCACCTAAGCCCAGGAGCTGGAGGTTGCTGTGAGCTGTGTGATGTCATAGCACTCCACCAAGGGCAATAAAGTGAGACTCTGTCTCTACAAAAAATAAAATGAATAAATAATATACTGCATATGATGTAAGTTGCCATTTAAAATATTCTGAATTTCACATGGCATTTTGCTGTCCTTCCTATTAAGTTGATTTCAAAGAGCTTCTGCCCAAATTTAACACTGGACATCATTAATTCTTATTTAAATTTACTTGGTTTTCCTAATCAAGAAACATAAGGTTGTTTGAACAGAAAATACATTTTACTTAAAAAACTGGATTCCTATCACATCCCATTTTAGACATTCTCTGTTTTGTCTAACAACTCATTTACAATAACAGGCCAACACTATAAGGATACAAAAGTAACATAAAACAGCACAGAGCTGCCAATAATGTCTTTTATTTTTGAGAGTTTCACTTTGTCACCCTTGGTAGAGTGCAGTGTCACAACAACCTCAAACTCTTAGGCTCAAGTGATTCCTGTGCCTCAGCCTCCCGAGTAGCTGGGACTACAGGCGCCCGCCACAGCGCCCAGCTGTTTTTTACAGATGGGGTCTCACCCTTGCTCAGGCTGGTCTCGAGCCACCACGCCCAGCTTGAGCTGCGAATAATTATTAAAGTTTTTCAGTCATAATTCCTGAGCTATGATTTTACCTAATTATATGTTTGGCTCTGTCTAGACATGCTATTCATTTGGAATCATAAAGCAAACCACCCTACCCCACAAGTGCTGGCAGACCAATATATAATAAACACTTATTCACTGTAGTATTTTAGAATGTGAAATTGATAGGGCTGCCTTTTTAATATGTAAATGTTGAGCACTTGTAATAATAAGAATTTTTTACATTTATTACAAACTTTTCATGTGCAAATCCAAACATATGACAAATGACAGGTAGGTTAATGTGTGCCCACACTTTTTCGCCTGATTTACCCTTCCCTTTGTTTTCTGACCCTAAGTATAAAAGGATAACTTTGTTGCTATCCATGAATCATGCCCTGGCAGTTATACCACATAACAACCAAGGCTATTTTACACAAATTAGTAAAAGAAGTATCTAAACTCCTAGGGTTCTGTCTCAAGAGGACTGGCAGAATCTATTTAGACTGAGCTACGAATTATTTACTAGAAAATGTTACCACACATGAAACAAAATAATATACTTTTCCCCCTTTAGCTGTAAAAAAAAAAAAAAAAAAAAAAACCCACACGATTTCTAAGTACTATTAATAAAACAGTACGTGAAAGAGTTTTGACCAGAATAGTTAAGATGCCAAACCAACAAATATTGCTACAGAGAGAGAATTAGTGACCACCAAAAGTATATTATTTTAACATAAAACAAGAATGTACCCTACTACTGTAATATGTGAGGGGAGAAGAATACTTGGTAAAAACAAGAAAGTACAATTCAATATGGAAGCTCAGGCACTGAAGGCAAAGAGACGTGGGTTCAAATCCTTGCTCAGCCGCTTATCAACTATGTTAGTTTGTAAAAACCATTTAGCCTTACTAGTAACATGAAGATACCCATTAACACCTCACAAGATAATATTAAAGATTAAATAGGAAATGCAAAAGTCTTTTTCAAACTCCTGGGTATAAATTAAATACTGAGAAATATTAACTATACTATTATTGTTAACTTAAACTTTTCTCAATAAGGATTTAGAATTACCAAAAGGCTATCACCTAAGACAATCAGATTTATCTGTGAAAATTACCCCAATTAGATTTCTACTTTAGAAATTCTGTCTGTGGTCACAACAGCATTGAGGAAACCAACAGACAGTGGGAAATGCCATTCTTCTTCCTTTCTCCTAATCCAAAAAATTTAAGGGATGAGAAACAAAAACAAAAACAGTAATTAGAAATCAACCATGTGTTGGCCATCATTCACTCAATCAAACAATGGCACACATACAGGTGTAACGAAAGATAAAACTAAACAATTTCCAGGCAAAGTTACAAGACTGAACATTCATTCTTCAACTTGCGGTTACACTATAATACAATGGCTTTCTGGGGCGGGTTATAATTATCCCAACAAATAGGTGGATGTGATAAAAATATGAACACTGTTAACAGGCACACAGCATTCTGTCTCACTCAGTCCTTTATTGGGTCAGGAAGGACCTCCCAAGTCTCCACTCTGTGCCAGGCCCTGTCAAATGTTAGTACAGCGACAAGGGCAACGCCTGCAGGTAGAACAGCCCAGTGAAAGTGTGAAGAAACTATGACTTGGGATGTCTGATTCACGATTCTGAACCTTCTTGGTAAAAGGGCAGTCATAGGGAGTAATTGCGCAGACAAGAGCAGCCCCAGAAGGGCCCGTCTGACGCGTGCTTTGTCTGACCTTCATCCTGAAAGACGTGGTTTCCAACACACACGTGTTGTTGATGGGTGATGTTCTCCTTCCATTTTATTTACAGTGCTCATTTATTTGATCAGTATGTTTATTGAGTTATAATAAGATAAATTCTATAGTGCCTTTCATATCCTATCCATTCTCCAAATGGACAGTTCCAAAACCACCTTCTCCACAGAGCATTTTCCGAGTAGGCTTCAGTTCAAAGTCATCTCTTGCTATGAATTCCGGTGGCACTTTGCTTGCATCTATCTCATGCCAGTTTCTCCTTCCCACATATCTGAGCTCTCCTAAACACTTAGTGCCTTCAGGATAGACTCTGTGCCTGAGTCCCCTAAAGCAAGACCCCACGGGAGCTTGTATAGGTTCAACACAGGCAGTGAGGCATCCTCTTTACTTTCCTTAGGATCGAAGTTAGGCCATTTCTCTAACAGATCAGCTATTGCTGGCATTACATTTACTGATACATTATCTTAAATCAAGATGCTTGCTTGAAAACATTTACTTAGTATGATCAAGAACTCTATACAATTCCCTACATGTCCTTGATCTGAGATTCAACACCTAACACTCTTCTTTTATATATTACTGACGCCCAGGAAATCTAAACAGTTTACAGAGTTGGGCGGTGCCTGTGGCTCAAGGAATAGGGCACAGGGGTGGGGGTCACCTGTGGCTCAAAGGAGTAGGGCACTGGCCCCATATGCTGGAGGTGGCAAGTTCAAACCCAGCCCCTGCCAAAAACTGAAAAACAAACAAACAAACAAATAAATAAATAAATAAATAAATAAATAAAAAGGTTAAAAACTATTAAAAAAAAAAAAAAGGAGTAGCGCACCAGCCCCTTATACCAGGGGTAGTGTGTTCAAGCCCAGCTCTGGCCAAAACTGCAAAAAAAAAAAAGTTTACACAGCTGTTAAATTTAAACCAAAGGTTCTAAATACCATAATTTTCCACCATTATAATTATAAAATCAGAGTTAGGGAATTTCCACTGAACTCTTTCTAATTATATGACCTCCTTTAACCTTTTTCAGTCTTAATTTCCTCATCCACAAAGTGGGTATAACATTGCCTATCTCAGTACCATTGAGAATTAATCAAGAAAAAATGTATGGTGATGCCTGTCCCTAAGACTTGCTGAGAATCTAAGACTTGCTCAGTCCTCATATTATTTTCAAACAGCAAACTGAAGTTCTGCAAAGTCTCCCTCTCCTAAGATTTACAATTCAATAATTCAAGGATCTCTCACTTTCATTTCATGGTTAAAGAAAATTTAGTATTAAAAACCAGGGTCTGGCTCGGTGCCTGTGGCTCAACGGGCTAAGGTGCCAGCCACGTACACCTGAGCTCGTGGGTTCGAATCCAGCCCTGGCCCACCAAACAACAATGACGGCTGCAACCAAAAAATGACCGGGCGTTGTGGCAGGCGCCTATAGTCCCAGCTACTTGGGAGGCAGAGGCAGGAGACTCGCTTGAGCCCAGGAATTGGAAGTCGCTGTGAGCTGTGGATGCCATTGCACTCTATCCAGGGTGACAGCTTGAGGTTCTCTCTCAAAAAAAAAAAAAAAAACCAGGGTCTGGTCTCCGAGATTACAATTCTTACACCAATATTCCATGCAGCTATTATATTCAGACCTAGTTCTACTTGCACTAAATTTGCTTGGAATTTTCTATTCTAGAGTGAGAATCTTTTCAATCTAAGTTATTCTGAATAAAGCAGATGAGTCATTCCTGGCATATCGGTCTAAAGACAATTACTGCACAGAAGCTGGAAAGCATTTCCTTTTGGATTTCTTAAGTAGAATTTGATCAATATTTTAATCAGTTATGATGTAAAATGGATAGATGATATGAATCATTTCACAATTTCAAACATCCACTTCATGTGGAATAGAAAGTCATATTAGAAGTTCAAACAGCAAAATTTGGATGCATGACAAATTGTATCTATAAGATATTACCCATTTACGGTGTATCTTACAAGGGTACAAGTGAAAATTACTAAATGTAGAATATAAATGTCTTCATATAGTGATTTAAAAGGCCATGAAGGCTATGTTAAATAGTTCAATGAAAATATTTTAGATTGTATATAAAGTCAACACATGTGCCCCATGATTGCACCAATGTACACAATTATGATTTAATAAAAATTAAAAAAAAAAGAAATCACCCATTTAAATGACATAAGAACCAATATTGGGTCTTGAGATCTGAAAAACTTAGTGTACAATATATCCAATGTCAAATTAAAATAAAGTTTTCTACAAATATTAAAATAAAGCCAAAGTAACAGAGATCAATATTTTTCAAAAACCTGAAATTCAGTAACACTGGCTTTCCCCATGGGGAAGTTCTTCAGGGCAAAGGGCTAAGTCTCCTTAGTCACCAGGGAGCTGCATCTATACAACCACGGATACCACTCCATACCCACCAAACTGGAAGACTAAAATAAAACGTGCTGATGAAGACGTGGAGCCATTGGAACTTTCACTAATTACAATAGAAAGCTTCGCAGTGTCTGCTAAATCAGAGCAAATATATATCCCTATAGTTCAATAACCTCATTCTCGGGTACAGATACCCAACAGAAATGTATACATGCACCCCTTCAAAATAAAAAACAAGTATAGTAATATTAGTTATGAGGCCAAAAACTTCAACTTGGCTAATTTTTCTTATTTTTTTCAGAGACAAGGTGTCTCACTATGTTACTCAGGCTACTCTTAAGACTCCTGGCCTCAAAAGAACCTCCTGCTTCAGCATCCTAAGTTGCTCGAATTACAAGTGTAAGCCACCACGCCCCACTATAGGATCATTTTCTTACAGAGATTTTAGAGTATTTTACATAAGTAGGTACAGAGTCTTAGATAACACTTTCTGTAGCTATTAACTGACACCCTGAAAAATAAATTAAACCCATAAAATCAGCAGCAGAGTAAGCAAAAATTACTAAGGCCTCCATACAGAAATATGACAATATAAAAAACAAATAAAAAGTGGTACGTACATGTTTCCATGATACTTGTGTTACATGACATATATTATAAAAATACAAAAATTAGTATAGAAAAATCATGTAATAATATTTAGCAAAATGTTAGCTTTACCTCTAGGTTTAGAATTTGGGGTAATTTCTAGTTTTAAACTTTCTTACTTGAATTTTTTATAATGAACATATATTATTTTCGAGATTAAAAAATAAACTACAAGATCGAAAAAATATAGTCTGTCAAAAAGTATGGCAACATATGCACTCTTTCTGATTCACAGAAAAAATTAAATTGGTGGAGAAATTTCTCAGTATTAAGATTTTTCTCCAAATTTTACCTGCCACAGTTTATCTGCCAGCAACTTACAAAAGCAAGTACAGCAGAAGAGAGAAGGTAAGAACAGCACCACGTCACCGGCACACACACCCCCAGCCCACCTCCCAACCTGAGCCAAAGGCTGTGATTTTATATCACATACATACAATAACTACAGTTATTGTTCAAAAATTTAATGGCCAGCCTGTCCACAGAAAACTATGGTCATTTTCTGTTAGTAAAATCCTTTCTAATTCCTAAGACAGAATTAAACATACCAGTATTTCATGGTTTTCTATTAAAATTGCATGACTTCCAGGTATTCTATCATCCACAACAAAAATAAGGACCTGGAAACTTCCCTGTTACCAGAGGTGTAGCCTTATGACTAACCTTAGCTACATTTCAGAAAAAGGAAAACGTGAATTTAGCTTCCTAGGAGCTCAGGAGTAAATTACTTACCAGGTAGAATTTTGCCCATTATTTCAAATACCCTTCCCAAAAGAACTAATGCCACTCAAACAAAGGCCAAATGTGGTTTAATCTCCCAGCTAATCAAGCCACCCACATTAAGCTGAATTGAAACCATAATTAGAACCTAAATTTCCTGATCCTCTCCCTTCAAAGTAGCCTTGCTAATTGGGCAATTTAAAACTGGACCTTGGCAAACCAAAGAAGAACCCCAAGATCGAAGCGGTGCCAGACTTTTGGGGTCCCTTTGGCTTCAATCCCCATGAAGGTGACTCAGAGTCCTGCCATCAATCAGGAGCTCCCTTGCTTTGGAGAAGTAAGCTGACTGAAGAGAAAGCATTCCTCTCTGATAGTAAGGGCCTTATTCTCCAGGCCTAAATTCATACAGGAAAAAATTGAGAAAAGTAAAAAGCTATACTCTTGTCCCTTTTTTTTTTTTTTTTAAACAATTGGATTTAAAATGCAGGCTATTATAAAGAGTCCCTTGGCTATAGCTCAAGGGAAACAGAACATCCCTGATGCAAAATCATCATCTTTAGCTTCCTCTTAATCCACTTCTTTTGGCCAGTTTCAGAAATGTCCTCTTTATCTCAACTTGAAAATGCAAGTTTTCTTGTTCTAAATGTCGAAGGGTCTTCAGAGTACACATTCCAGGGGTTTGATTCGCACTCTATCTCCAGGCCATTTCAAGCGTGTCAATGCCTCAGACACAACCAGCCCCAGCATGATGGGGAAGCCACCGTCTTGGCCCCTGCAAGTACAGAATAGTACCGATCTATACAGGTTAACAAACATGATGACTAGATCAGCCATGTGCTTAACCACTGCAGAACCACACTGATACCAGATCCTAAACCCTAGCATACATTCAATGGATCACTTGACTCCTACTGTAGCGACAGCACTTCCCCCTGTGAGCTCACAGGCCGGTGACGACAACAGGACATATAAGCAGAAATTATAACTAAAGGCACCCTACAATCCTCATAACCACTGTCATTCACTGAGAGCTTAGAATCTACTTAGAATTTTACCTGTATCATTTCACTTAATAATCTTAATTACCCTATGACTTAAGTGTTATGAACCTTGGGCAAGTCATCTATTCTCTTGGGGCCTCAGTCTCTTCATCTCTAAAAAGAGAATAATGCTTATGCCACAGACCTGAGGTGAGGATTAGGAGACCCAAGGTGCTTAGAAAACTCTATGGGACATGACGCCTGATAGCTGCTTCTACAGGTTATTACAATCATTGGTGTGGCTGCTGTTATTACCCACACCCAAAAGACAACCAAGAAAATGATGGCAATGTGGACAAAAGGTGTGAGATAAAGAAGAAGGGCAGCTGCCTCGCGGTAGCTCAAGGGCATTAGACAAGTCCCTCCCCTCCCCTGTCTGTAAAATGGGGATGACACCCACCCCCCATCCCCCAACTCGCAAGCTCTTCTGGAGGCCACAAGAAAATATCGTTAGCCACAGAACACAAATCTAGTGTCACTGACCACTGGCCCCCATACACTTAGTAAAACAATGGACTTTCACAGTGAGCCACAAGCCAAGTATCTATGGATGTTAAATAAATATTCTGGACAGCTTTCTAACAAAAAAATCAACAGTGCATGCTTTGTAAAAATTCCACGGTAGCTAGATAAAAATTAAACCATGGTAAACTCTTCACTCCCTAGTAACCTTGAAGATCATAACTGGAGTGTTAAACCAGCGCAATAATCCTAACTTTGATGGGAGGATTTGCCAACGTTTTTTAAAAGGCATCCCTGCGATGAGTTGAGAAACCCAAATACATTACAGCACAGCAGGCTTGTTTGGGGCCCCACAGCAAAAGCTGCACAGCAGATCCACACTGTCTTTTATTTAGGCTACGAACATTTGAGTAAAGTGATTTTCAAGCTTCATTCTTCATTATGATACTAATGCAAAAAGTTAACAGAAGGCAGTTTCCAACTCAGGCTGCTACAGACACCAGTGCCTCTGGCACTGTTCAAATCTTTTGGTCAGTGATTCAAGATCACAGACAGCAAACAGATGACCCCTATCCTATGAGATTTTCTGAATAGAGGCCATCTCTTTCTTTCTGCAAGATCTACTTAATTCACCAATTGGCAACGTACTACATTTTCAAATATGGTTTGCCACGAGGAGAGAAAATGCAATGGTTTCACCCCTTAATGTGTCCAATGAAGGATTTGGGACAACAAAAGTGCCATTCAAATGTCCTGACTCAGTAATTCTTGTTCTAATAACCAAGCATTCATATAAAAATGAACATGCAAAAAAACCTATTGAAGATCTACTTGTAATAAGAGATCAGACAAATTAAAATGCGACAGGATGAAATACTGAGCAATTGAAAATGGTTATTTCCACAAATTATTTCAATGAGATAGAAAATATTGATAAAAGTTTTCTAGAAAGGCCGAATACAAAACATATATAAAATAGGTTTCCTAGTGTTTTTAGAAAATACATGGGTACATAGAAAAAGAATAAAAGCATTTAGAAAATATTACTATTAGAAACGTAAATGAGCATGATTTCTTTTTTATCCCTATTTTCCAGAAATTAGCTAAACTCAGCCTCTATTTACCTAGCTGGCAAAAACCAATCCTTTTAAAATAAAGAATAAACATGAAAACCGATTTGGTTATAAACGACAATTCAGTTAAGTTATCTAATATCTATATTACTTCCTCTTTGGTACAACTACTCCAATAACCAGGAGAGAAGGCACATTTTGCAACAGTAATTCAGGTAAGAAATGTCTGTCATCCAAATGTTATAATCAAAAAAATGGAACTAGACATTCATCAACAAATATTCCTCCAAAAGAAAAACACTGTATTTTGATTCTAATCCTAGACTCTTGTCAAGATCTTCGACAACTGAGATACGGACGTATCAGAGAATAGGAAGGTCCTAATTTTGAAAGAACAGTTTCTCCGCTTGTCCTTCTCTCTCCATGACATTAGAAAATCTTAAGCTTAAGAAACAGATTTTTTTCTAACTTCAAGATAAGTAAAAACTGTCAGTGAAGCAATGTTGTCTTCCATTTACTGCAATTATTTCATACGAACACAATTTCTCTCTCCAAATAAAATATACGTCCATTTTTAAAGTTCAGATGATCACAAATATTTTTTACTTAAATTTGGCATCTTTTAACTTTCACTCAGCCTTCTAACCCTGCATACAACCTGTTCCTGGGGTTGGAGGAATTCTTCCATGTTTAGGGTCTGGCTCTTAGGCTCTTACATGTACAGAACAAGTGCCAGGAGCTCCCACACCAGGCTTTAGTGGCAAGTAGCACATCACCAGCTTCTTTCTAATCTTCCAAAGATCAGAATATTGTTAATGATTCTTCACATAGTACAAAAACTCCGCTCAAAAGCATGGAGGGGGCAAAGTCTTTAGAGTCCAACGATGTTCTCAGTGCAAACAAGGGGGTGAACAGAATACATCTCCTGAGCTTGGCTCAAAGATGCCTAATGTCAATACCATTCTCCAGGGACCCAGGGGAAAAAGGTCAGTGTTGTTTCTCACAGTCACTTTCCGAACACTAACCACTATATTTGCAGAAAATAAATCACACTCAACCTCCCAGAATGAGCAAAAGAAATACCAACCTGGGAACAGTAGATGGGAAATAGTCCCAGGCATTGAAAAATTTGATAGTTATTCATTCCATGTTCTAAGAACCATGAATTAGGAGAATGTGGGACCTTTTTACCTTTTTCTTCTGAAGTGGCTCTGATTTCAAAACATTATCCTATAACCCCAAAGTACAAAATGGAAAACTTTTATATTTTCAGAATGAATGCTAATTTGACTGGAAAATTTATACTGATCCCACTGACGTAAATGAGTCATTCTTTGTGTCCACAGAGAGTGGAGAAGGGCTGTAGCTCCACACTGTTTGTACAGGCTTTGTGCACCAGAGGTGGCACTGAGTATTACTTTCAAGAACATGAAGTGACTAATGCACTTGCTAAGTACGAAGGTCTGACAATTAAGTTGTGAACTTGCCACCCAACTCGCTAAGGCTTCATGAAGTTGGTGTCTCAGTGTCTCACAGCTGTGTTCATGGTAATGTGTGGCGGTTATCTTGCTGAGTGGAGTTCATTATTATTATTTTTTTGCTTCACAGGAATGCTGGGACTTGAATTAGGGCAATGAACAAACATACATAAATTTCTTGTTAAACTTGGCAAAAGAGGAAGTGAAATGAGGGACATGTTAAGTCAAGTTTATGAGGATAATGCCATGACAAAAACAGCAGTGTATAAATGGATTAAATGTTTTTTAGAGGGGAGAGAGAGCAACCCTGATGAAGGAAGGTTGGGGTGGCCAGTAACACCAGAACTAAAGAAAACACTGCAAAAATTCATCAATTTGTGAGCCAACCTATCAGGACACCAAGTAAACAATGATAGAGAAACAGTTAAGTAAACTGTAACTGAAAATCTTGGCATGAGAAAGGTATGGCTCTTGCATCACAACAATGCACCAGCTCACACAGCACTGTCTGTAAACAAACAACTGTATTTGAACACCCTCCCTACTCACTTGATCTGGCCCCCAGTGACTTTTTCTTTATCTGAAGATAAAGAAAATGATGAAAAGGAAACATTTTAATGACAACTCAGGACATCAAGGTTAATATGACAACAGCTCTGATGGCCATTCCAGAAAAAGAATTCCAAAACTGCTTTGAAGGGTAAAATAGGCGCTGGCATCAGTGAACAACTTCCCAGGGGAGTACTCTGAAAGTGACCATAGTGATACTCTGCAATGAAATATGTAGCACTTTTTCTAGGATGAGTTTGAGAACTCAATTGTCAGACTTCGTATACATAGAGAAGAGACCTCATGGTTCAGAGTACCTAAACATAAAAAATGGAATGTTCTAACACTGAGTGACATCTAACCTTCACTAATGTCTTGTTCTGCTTTCACTGTAATGACTATAACAGGACTGCCTAGACAGAAACTGATAACTGAAGAAAACCACGTCTGAGACCCTTTGGACTTCACACATTATTTACCTCCTATGGGTCAAAGAGATAATGTGTGTGACTGTAAGCGCCTCTCCCTTTTACCTAGGCAAGTGCCAAGCGTACGCTCTATAGACCTGTGCAGATGGGGATTCCCATGAAAGTCATTCTCAGCAACAAGAGGATGAAGGCAGAGCAGACCCCCGGGGGAGAGTGTGGCAGCTGTGTGGTAAAGGGAGTTCACCCTCCTGACTTCCTTTCTTCCTCAGAAAAAGCCTATTGCAACTATGGGTACAGGTGTGTGTGCATTATATATACACATACATACATGCCTTTTAATATTTGAAGTTCAATTGGGTTTTCAAGTCTAAACTCTACATAGTAGAAATTATTCTGCTTAACCTGTTTAGCATAACCATCTCTTAACGAACAAGAAAAAGCATTCGGTCATGACAGGTTTTCATCAAAAGGTTCCTCTGCAGGCATACAGTGGGTGGCAAAAAAATGTATATACATTTTTAAGAAAAGAAGAAACTATTTAGATTGCAATATTCAACATACCTGACAACAAAAGAAGAATACAAGTCACATTGAGCACTTCTTGCAATTGCAGAGTCAAACATGGCTTGAGTATTACATTAAGACAGTTTTTCTCTTTCTTAAATAGGTATACAGTTTTTGGCACCCTCTGAATTTGATGCCTTGCCAGAGGTCATATTGCATAAGTCATCTCTAGTATGTTAAATATTGGTAGCACCCTCTGCTTCTGGCAGAGATAAACGGCTTCCATTTGGAAACATTTCACTTTATATATATTCAAAAACCTATCAGAAGGATTACAAGGAACCACAAAGAAGTATAAAAAGTATTTACCAAGGACTAAATTTCACCAGTTTCTAAAACTTACATATTGATTAGCCAAAAAAACTGTTATTAAAAAATGTGAAACACAGATAATACCTAAAATACCACTAAGGTCTTCGATATAATTCAACAATTATGTCCTTCACACTGGACAGTAGACTGCAAAATTATAGAGTTGAACTGTGAACAGATATATATTTCCAGAGAGAGAATAACACTGGGATATTTTCAAATTTCTTATAAAAACCAAATCTTTGGGACTTTTTTGAACAAAAACTGTAAAGCACAAAATTTATCTCCCCACCTATTACTGTAAACTGGTTCCAACATGAATGATGTCCAGAAGATTCTAAGAATATTGCTATAATCTCATTATGTACCATGTCAAGGATTATCTTCAAGAAAATCTAAGAATTAACAGAAAATAGGCTCTTTCAGCCTATTGTCAGACTTCGTATACATAGAGAAGAGACCTCATGGTTCAGAGTACCTGAACATAACAAATGGAATGTTCTAACACTGAGAACATCATCATCATCTAATCATCAAATCTTTAAAGAATTACTTTTTCTTCATATTTTCTTATTGTCCTCTCAGTTAAAAAAAAATTGATATTTAGATAAAATTTCTTCATTTACTGCAACTTCTTCATTAAATGTTAACAAAATAACATTTTTCATAATTAATTATTAGAATTAGAAAAATAAATTCCAATTTGCTGGGGGAGGATTTCTTTACTGTTCCACACTTTGGCAAACCTTCTTCTTCCATGGTTACTCTAGGCTGAGTCAAGTAAATTAAATCTTGGCTAGAAGGGAGATATGCTAATTTAGTGACCCTTTCTAGAAAAAGGAAAAGAACGTTAATACTAAATGTTCTGAATTTTTTTAATTAACGCCTAAAGATTTTACATATTTTTAGTTATTTCTGATCTATTTGGTGATTGTATCTAAGAATTTTAAAGTATCATTAACATTTTGAAGCAATATAACTAAAAGCACTTTAGAATCTTTTATCACTCACTAACCAGGAGAAAGGAGTCTTCATTAACAACAGTTTTTCCATCAACTACAATAGCTACTCCATATGAAAGATGATCCAAGATCCACCCAGGGTTTATTTGCTATGTCCCAGGCACCGTACTCAGCCATGGAGAGGCATTGTTGACTCAAGAAGACATAGTTCTCGACTGCAGGAATCTTCAACAAACTTCTACAGCACCACCCTCTCGAAAACGTGCTCCCAGGTTCCACTAGAAAATGTGCTGCATAATCAGTCCTAATTAGTTTTGAACAAATTTCCTCCTTACATTGACACTAATAATTGGGAAAATTTTTAATAAGAAGTATAAAAGTATAATCTTCTCCAAGCAGCAGTATGTTGGCTATGCTATTATAAATAATCTAGATGGCTAAATATTCATCAGGATCCTTTGGGAACTTCTGGGCAAGAACACAGGGACAGAGGCCACCAGAAGGAGTGACCAGAGCTGGCTCTTTTCTGGTGCTAAGGAAGCCTACAAGGCATCCCATCTAAATGCTCTGGCCAGCTTTTTATCCACGGGAAGGACTCCCTATATGAGATTTTGGATCTGAAATAAATCCATAAATAACCTCCATCTGTGGCAGAATTAGTGGCTGTGCTTGAAGAGAGTAAGTTGCAAAAAGGCCATTGTTGAAACAGATTTATGACAATACCATGTATCCAGTCATCTCATAGCCATGAACTGAGTTGACAAGATTCCAAAAATTTATACTATCAGAACTGTAGTCCATAAAACAAACAACTAGGTTTAATGATCTTTCCTAAATAGTAAACTGAGATTTGTTTTTTTTTAAAATACTGAATCTTAACTTTCCTTAGCCATATCTTTTAAAGAATCTAGAAACCTCACCATCCAAGGTTTTGTTTTTAAAAAAAAAAAAGAAAGAGGCTCAGCACCTGTGGCTCAAGCAGCTAAGGCACCAGACACGTACACCTGAGCTGGCGGGTTCAAATCCAGCCCGGCCCCACCAAACAACAATGACAACTACAACCAAAAAATAGCCAGGCATTGTGGCGGGTGCCTGTAGTCCCAGCTACTTGGGAGGCAGAGGCAGGAGAATAGCTTGAGCCCAGGAGTTGGAGGTTGCTGTGAGCTGTGATGTCACAGCACTCTACCCAGGGCAATAGCTTGAGGCTCTGTATCAAAAAAAAAAAAAAAGAAAGAAAGAATCCAGAAAAATATTTAGTTTTATACAAAGATATAACTAAAGACAAAATTCAAGTTTGGTGTTAAAAAAAAAATCACCCACCTTCATGGGCCCCAAAACCATCAATGATTGAGACACATGCATAAATAGGGCTCGAATTCTTTGTTTTTTTCTTTTTAGAGTCAGAGTCTCACTTTGTCACCCTCAGTAGAGTGCTATAGCGTCACAGCTCACAGCAACCTCCAGCTCTTAGGGCTTAGGCGATTCTTGTGCCTCAGCCTCCTGAGTAGTGGGGACTACAGGCGCCCGCCACAACATCAGGCTAGTTTTTGTTGTAGTTTGGCCAGGGCTGAGTTTGAACCCGCCACCCTTGGTATATGGGGCCGGTGCCCTACCCATTGAGCCACAGGTGCCACCCAGGGTTCAAATTCTTTAACCAATAACTCTGAGTCGTAGTCAGCTCTGACCTAATTTTCAAACCCATTTCCCTCTATACCACGTCACACGTTCGTCACTCCAGGCACCTGAACTATTCTTTCTTAACTGAATACACTCTTTGCTTTAGTTTCTTCTGTACCTTGCCTCATATATTCTATATGCATTAAGTGTCCCCAACACCACTCTACAATTCCAAATTGCACCCACTCTGCTATGCCTAATTCAAAGGCCACCTGCTCTCTGAGCATGTGCCAAAGCCTCCTATGAGAACATCCACAGCATGGCCTCCCTAGGTAGTCAGAACATGATCTCTGAAAATACCTCCCCCCTTTCAACTCTTCCATGCACTAGACAGGCCTTGAGGAAAAGAACAACACCGTATCATAACAAGTACTTTGCAAAATTTGGGGTTACTAAGCAATATTTAATGCCACAGGCTCATATCTCAATGGTAACGATTGCACATGGTCTCATGTTTGAAAAGGAACTCAAACACCATGACTCCTAGCTTTCTCGCTGGTCCGATGGGAGGAACTGTACACATTTCATAACAGAACAATAACATAAGAGAGCCAGTGGGGAACGCTTGCCCCCAATCCTGGTCTCTACACTCCCACATTCCTTCCTCAGGATCACCACCCTTCCACCCTCTGTCTCCCACTGCGCCAGACTCCCCGTCCCATGGTATTACTTGCTTGCTCCATCAGAAGCTCCTCCTCTGATGGCACTTTGCCTAGACTACCTGGCATTTGAGCAAGGCACCCTGACAAATAAATACATTAGAAAAACACTCTGAAGCAGTGGTTCTCAACCTCCTAATGCTGCGACCCTTTCATACAGTTCCTGTGGGTTGTGACCCACAGGTGGAGAACCACTGCTCTGAAGAATGCCAAGGAAAATCAGAACATTTAAGACATATGGAGATGAAAAACAAAGGAAGTGCTTATTGAAATGTTGCTTATTCTTTAGGATCCAATTCAAATAATAATACCTGAAAATGATCAAATGCCTAGTAGAGGTAGAGTACCATTACAGGTATTCGACTGGGTGCTTCTGCAGCTTCCCCCACAAAGGTCCCTTAACTTTGGAGCCACCATCATACTTCATCAATTCATCTGTAATAGAATCTATCACACCCTCCCCTGAATTTTATCATATTACTTGCACTACAAGTTCAGAAGTTCCAGGAGAATAATGCTTATGTATGATGACCTTTGTTTCCAATACGTATCCTGTCCTTTCTACCCATAGAACAGGAAGTAAACAAATGGAGAGCTCAAAGCTTCTAAAAGTAAATCATCCAAATCATGAGATAAATCCATATCTCAGGGTTCCCCTGCCAATTGATACATCACCTCAAAGATCCCAAAATCAGGCTCAGTATTCGCAGCATAGTAGTTATATGGTGCCAGCCGCATACACCAAGGCTGGAGGGTTCGAATCCAGCACAGGCCAACTAAACAACAATGACAACTGCAACAAAAAATAGCCAGGCGTTGTGGTGGGCACCTGTAGTCTCAGCTACTTGGGAGGTTGAGGAAAGAGAATTGCTTGAGCCTAGGAGTTGGAGGTTGCTGTGAGCTGTGATGCCACAGCACTCTATCCAGGGCAACAGCTTGAGAATCTCTCAAAAAAAAAAAACCGGCTCGGCGCCTGTGGCTCAACGGGCTAAGGCGCCAGCCACGTACACCCCAGCTGGCAGGTTCGGATCCAGCCCGGGCCCGCCAAACAACAATGATGGCTGCAACCAAAAAATTGCCGGGCGCCTGTAGTCCCAGCTACTTGGGAGGCAGAGGCAGGAGACTCGCTTAAGCCCAGGAATCGGAGGTTGCTGTGAGCTGTGATGCCACAGCACTCTATCCAAGGTGACAGCTTGAGGCTCTGTCTCAAAAAAAAAAAAAAAAAAAAAATCAAGGTTTGAATAGATCTAGACAGCTTTCTCACATCTAGCTAAGCATTCAATAAAAGTTTCTCAAAGTCAAAAGAGTAAGTTTTGCCCCAATAGGGTTTTCATTACTAGTAAAAGAAATAGCAGCGAACAGTAAACTGAAACTAAAAGTGAAGAAGAAATAAAACCTCTTTCTGTACTACCAAAGTTTACAATGTCCATGATATATTAATATTCATTTCCCCTCCAGCCAAATACTTTTCTTAGAAACATAAATTAATGCTTTACATTCCATACTCATGAGTAGTTATAAAAATAAAGTAGCATACACTATGGTAGAGGGTTTTAAGTTATTAGTCACATTACTGGAAGTTGAATTATAGGATACATTTTGACCTTGCTGTTGTCCAATACGGTATCACCTCATTAAAACATGTTTCCTATCTCCAGCATTTCAGAATCAGTAAACTCTTGACAAAATGGAATGCTCCACCCCACCTTATTTTTATTTATTTAATTTTTTTTCTTTTTTTTTTTTTGGTGAGAGCTGGTAGTATTGAGACAGAGAGAAAGGTTGTGATTCTAGAATAAAATACTGACTTTCCTCCTCCTATCTGTAGCACATTCCTTGACAATGTAAAAAGAAACAGAAGCTTCAGTTTAATTCTGAGTTCACTAAGGCTTGAGAAGCCAAACGCTGAAAGAAATTCATCTGGCAAACCTGCCCTGTTTTGTGGGGGCCTCCTCACCATTGGGGCCTCCGGGGGGAGCCAGCTCAAGACCTCCCTCAGATACCAGGGGTCAGCTCTCAGAAAGGCTCTCCTCAAGCTAAAACTCAAGTCAGTTAATCAAATAAACAAACAATAAGCAGGAAAAAAACCAGAGGGGGAAAAACCTGCTTTCCTGAGATTTTTGGATCAATTCCAAGAACTTTCCTTCTCCCACTGCCAGCAGCACCTATCAATTCCCATAGTAACCAGCCCCCGGCTTTCCAACTGGCCCAGGGGGTGGGGGGCAGGCAAGCTGCAGGCAGAAACTCACGACGGCAAGACCCAAAACCCCAGGCACCAATCCAACAGTGACTCAGTAGCTCAAACCTTCAGATCCTACCTGCTCATTCTCTAATTCCCAGATTCCCCGGATGGTTCTCTCCTTTCTTCAACCTGATACTGAGAAAAAGAAGGGAATCTTTCTCTAAAACTCTGAATAGAACAATTTTCTGGTTTTTGATTAAATTTTTGTTCAGGTCTATTTGGCAGTAAAAGCAATCATGGCCTCTTCACTACACTGCATAAATGTTTACTGTTGGACCCTTTGCAATGGAAGTAATAGTTACAAAGACAATGGTGGGGGAGGGGATTAGGGAATGAGAGGAGTAGATAAGAGAGCTCTGCAGTGGGTGGAGACGATCTTGTCTTCAAGAACAGGATTCATTAAACCGGCTGGTCAGAAGTGGGAACAGCAGCAGGAAGAGCAGAGGACTGAGGTTCTTCTGTCCACAGCACCCTCACCAAGCACACTGCACTCAGGAACCAGGGCTCCTTACAGTGACTTCAAAGGAGAAAGAGGAAATTAGAATTGAGGGGGATAAGAGGATAATTTAAGAAATGGGAGAGGAAAAAAAAAAATCTAGCTAATTCTAACATGTTAATCTGAAAAATTAACTACACTGACAAGACTTTTATAACCCCCCCAAAATAAGGAACAGAATCAAATCAAAAGTGCCCAGCATGGGCGATGAGCCAGTTCTGCAAGGCTTCGCAGAGGCTGCATTCATCCTTTCTTTGGGCTGCCACTATATTCTCTCGCCCCCCATCTTTCCTTCTCTCATTCCCTGCTGTCTGCTCTCTCCTCTCCCTCATCTCTTCCCCCCACCACTCTCTTCCCTTTCCCTAATATAAACGTATACTCTTACAGCCTAAGAAAAGAAAAGAAGGAAAAGAAAGGTGATAATGAAGGTGACAGGAGGTGCTGTAAAAAGCAGTCATTATTTAAGCCACTGCCTGTGTTTAACCCAGGACAGACACCGAGTAATGCAGGTATAGGGTTCTAGTACACACATGTGTACGTTTTAAATCTCAATAAGTGGCTCGGTGCCTATGGCTCAACAGGCTAAGGCGCCAACCACATATACCTGAGCTGGCGGGTTTGAATACAGCCCAGGCCCGCCAAACAACAATGACAGCTGCAACCAAAAAATGGCCGGGCATTGTGGTGGGCGCCTGTAGTCCCAGCTACTTGGGAGGTGGAGGCAAGAGACTCCTTTGAGCCCAGGAATTGGAGGTTTCTGTGAGCTGTGATGACATGCACTCTATCTAGAGTGACAGCTCAAGGCTCTGTCTCAAAAAATATATATAAATAAATAAATAAATCTCAATAAGCGGTAGTTCCAAATACTTTCTACTGAGGAGTCCACAGCAATATGGATAAGCTCTTTCAACTTTTACTTTCAAACTTTTATAATGGCACCTTGCTGACCAAAGAATATACAATAATAAAATAAATGACCTTAAAATATTCAGCATGACCAAAAGTATACAGGAAATGAAGGGAAACAGTATGGAAACAGTAACGTCTGTTGTGATAGGAATGTAGGATGATAAATAACTTCCCTCTACAGATAGTACCAATAATAGATATCTTTAAAATAAACTTTTAATAAAACCTCATAAATAAAAAAAATAAAAAAATATTTGTACTATATAACAACAAATTGCTAGGGGTGGTGCCTATGGCTCAAGGAGTAGGGCACCAGCCCCATATACTGGTGGTGGCGGGTTCAAACCCAGCCCTGGCAAAAAAATGAAAAAAAAAAAAAAAAAAGCATTGCTAGAGCATCAATGCTTTAAAACAATCTAAATTAATATATACATTTACTATAATCCTAAGACAATTATCAGAATATTCTTTTGGGAATTCAGAAGTTAAGTCTGTAATTGATGAAAAATAGATTATCAAAAACAATGAGGGTAATTATGAACAAGAAGGGTAAAAAGGAAACTAGCTTTAATACATGCCTGACAGTAACCATGTTATACAAATACAATAATTTAAGAGATGTGAAACTGGTTCATGAATGGCTATCAAGTCAGTGGATACAACAAAAACTCTAAAATGACTTCAGAAATTTGGTAAGATAAAATATGACATCAGTATAGAAAAGATAAATTACTTAATAGATAGCTTTGGTACAACTGTGTGACCACATGGAAAAGAAAGTGAGCTCCTGACCTAACCACCCAACCTGGCACCCCCAGAGATTGGGGGTCCTTAAGGTTGGGTCAAAATACCCTACTGTACACTTATAGTGCTCCTGTCCCCCTCTTTCTGTGCCTCTCTTCTTTTTGTCAATATTTGCTTCTACTGACCCCCTGTCCTTTCTCCTTTTTCTTTTCTTTTCCTTTCTTTCTTTTTTCCCTTCTTGCTCTTCAATCTTCTCATTCTTCTGGTCCTGTACCAAAAGGACTCATAGAAACCTTAGTCCAGAGGTATGGCAACTTAAAGAGCACGAGGAAGTCAAAGGAAAATTAGGGCAAGGAAACAGAAAAAAGAAATAACTCATGAGGAAGAATCAGCAGAAAACTCCTGGCATCATGAGAAACCAACACAGAGCAACCCCTACAAGGGACTGTGAGATAGATACTGAAGAGGATTCCACCTATAAGGAAATGTTAGAAATGATACAAAGGGAATTTAGAATACAGATGATGAAAACAATCAAGGAAATGAAGGAAACTGCTGATAAAGTGTAAAATAACCCAAAGGAAATCCAAAAACAGAATCAACTAAGAGATGAACAATATGAAGAATACAGAAAGGATACAGCAGAGCTGAAGAAACTGAAGCAGCCAATTAGGGAACTTAAAGATGCAACAGAAAATATCAACAACAGATTAGACCAGGGGTCCTCAAACTTTTTAAACAGGGGGCCAGTCCAGTGTCCCTCAGACAGTTGGCAGGCTAGACTATAGTTTAAAAAAAAACAACTATGAACAAATTCCTATGCACACTCCACATATCTTATTTTGAAGTAAAAAAACAAAAACGGGAACAAATATGATATTTAAAATGTAGAACAAATAAAGTTAAATCAACAAACTTACCAGGATTTCGATGGGAACTATGGGGCTGCATTTGGCTAATAAGATGGTCAATGTCCAGTTCCATATTTGTCACTGCTAGTCATAACAAGTGATGCAAGTGTGCATCAGTTAGTCTAGATTTGGTTGGACATTTCAGATGTTTCATTCTGGAAAAAGTCTGTTAACAAATCTAAGTGCTACCAAAGATGGTTGCCATTTTGAGTGCATGGTTCCTGACATTAGGATATGTCTCAGAGGGGAGAGATGCATAGAAATTAGGAAGGCTGCTTGACTTGAATGCATCTTTCAGAGAGTCACAATTCTGCCGTTCA